>CM067313.1:56076398-56081398 GCA_034231615.1 Meghimatium bilineatum
TTAGGGTTAGGGTTAGGGTTAGGGTTAGGGTTAGGGTTAGGGTTAGGGTTAGGGTTAGGGTTAGGGTTAGGGTTAGGGTTAGGGTTAGGGTTAGGGTTAGGGTTAGGGTTAGGGTTAGGGTTAGGGTTAGGGTTAGGGTTAGGGTTAGGGTTAGGGTTAGGGTTAGGGTTAGGGTTAGGGTTAGGGTTAGGGTTAGGGTTAGGGTTAGGGTTAGGGTTAGGGTTAGGGTTAGGGTTAGGGTTAGGGTTAGGGTTAGGGTTAGGGTTAGGGTTAGGGTTAGGGTTAGGGTTAGGGTTAGGGTTAGGGTTAGGGTTAGGGTTAGGGTTAGGGTTAGGGTTAGGGTTAGGGTTAGGGTTAGGGTTAGGGTTAGGGTTAGGGTTAGGGTTAGGGTTAGGGTTAGGGTTAGGGTTAGGGTTAGGGTTAGGGTTAGGGTTAGGGTTAGGGTTAGGGTTAGGGTTAGGGTTAGGGTTAGGGTTAGGGTTAGGGTTAGGGTTAGGGTTAGGGTTAGGGTTAGGGTTAGGGTTAGGGTTAGGGTTAGGGTTAGGGTTAGGGTTAGGGTTAGGGTTAGGGTTAGGGTTAGGGTTAGGGTTAGGGTTAGGGTTAGGGTTAGGGTTAGGGTTAGGGTTAGGGTTAGGGTTAGGGTTAGGGTTAGGGTTAGGGTTAGGGTTAGGGTTAGGGTTAGGGTTAGGGTTAGGGTTAGGGTTAGGGTTAGGGTTAGGGTTAGGGTTAGGGTTAGGGTTAGGGTTAGGGTTAGGGTTAGGGTTAGGGTTAGGGTTAGGGTTAGGGTTAGGGTTAGGGTTAGGGTTAGGGTTAGGGTTAGGGTTAGGGTTAGGGTTAGGGTTAGGGTTAGGGTTAGGGTTAGGGTTAGGGTTAGGGTTAGGGTTAGGGTTAGGGTTAGGGTTAGGGTTAGGGTTAGGGTTAGGGTTAGGGTTAGGGTTAGGGTTAGGGTTAGGGTTAGGGTTAGGGTTAGGGTTAGGGTTAGGGTTAGGGTTAGGGTTAGGGTTAGGGTTAGGGTTAGGGTTAGGGTTAGGGTTAGGGTTAGGGTTAGGGTTAGGGTTAGGGTTAGGGTTAGGGTTAGGGTTAGGGTTAGGGTTAGGGTTAGGGTTAGGGTTAGGGTTAGGGTTAGGGTTAGGGTTAGGGTTAGGGTTAGGGTTAGGGTTAGGGTTAGGGTTAGGGTTAGGGTTAGGGTTAGGGTTAGGGTTAGGGTTAGGGTTAGGGTTAGGGTTAGGGTTAGGGTTAGGGTTAGGGTTAGGGTTAGGGTTAGGGTTAGGGTTAGGGTTAGGGTTAGGGTTAGGGTTAGGGTTAGGGTTAGGGTTAGGGTTAGGGTTAGGGTTAGGGTTAGGGTTAGGGTTAGGGTTAGGGTTAGGGTTAGGGTTAGGGTTAGGGTTAGGGTTAGGGTTAGGGTTAGGGTTAGGGTTAGGGTTAGGGTTAGGGTTAGGGTTAGGGTTAGGGTTAGGGTTAGGGTTAGGGTTAGGGTTAGGGTTAGGGTTAGGGTTAGGGTTAGGGTTAGGGTTAGGGTTAGGGTTAGGGTTAGGGTTAGGGTTAGGGTTAGGGTTAGGGTTAGGGTTAGGGTTAGGGTTAGGGTTAGGGTTAGGGTTAGGGTTAGGGTTAGGGTTAGGGTTAGGGTTAGGGTTAGGGTTAGGGTTAGGGTTAGGGTTAGGGTTAGGGTTAGGGTTAGGGTTAGGGTTAGGGTTAGGGTTAGGGTTAGGGTTAGGGTTAGGGTTAGGGTTAGGGTTAGGGTTAGGGTTAGGGTTAGGGTTAGGGTTAGGGTTAGGGTTAGGGTTAGGGTTAGGGTTAGGGTTAGGGTTAGGGTTAGGGTTAGGGTTAGGGTTAGGGTTAGGGTTAGGGTTAGGGTTAGGGTTAGGGTTAGGGTTAGGGTTAGGGTTAGGGTTAGGGTTAGGGTTAGGGTTAGGGTTAGGGTTAGGGTTAGGGTTAGGGTTAGGGTTAGGGTTAGGGTTAGGGTTAGGGTTAGGGTTAGGGTTAGGGTTAGGGTTAGGGTTAGGGTTAGGGTTAGGGTTAGGGTTAGGGTTAGGGTTAGGGTTAGGGTTAGGGTTAGGGTTAGGGTTAGGGTTAGGGTTAGGGTTAGGGTTAGGGTTAGGGTTAGGGTTAGGGTTAGGGTTAGGGTTAGGGTTAGGGTTAGGGTTAGGGTTAGGGTTAGGGTTAGGGTTAGGGTTAGGGTTAGGGTTAGGGTTAGGGTTAGGGTTAGGGTTAGGGTTAGGGTTAGGGTTAGGGTTAGGGTTAGGGTTAGGGTTAGGGTTAGGGTTAGGGTTAGGGTTAGGGTTAGGGTTAGGGTTAGGGTTAGGGTTAGGGTTAGGGTTAGGGTTAGGGTTAGGGTTAGGGTTAGGGTTAGGGTTAGGGTTAGGGTTAGGGTTAGGGTTAGGGTTAGGGTTAGGGTTAGGGTTAGGGTTAGGGTTAGGGTTAGGGTTAGGGTTAGGGTTAGGGTTAGGGTTAGGGTTAGGGTTAGGGTTAGGGTTAGGGTTAGGGTTAGGGTTAGGGTTAGGGTTAGGGTTAGGGTTAGGGTTAGGGTTAGGGTTAGGGTTAGGGTTAGGGTTAGGGTTAGGGTTAGGGTTAGGGTTAGGGTTAGGGTTAGGGTTAGGGTTAGGGTTAGGGTTAGGGTTAGGGTTAGGGTTAGGGTTAGGGTTAGGGTTAGGGTTAGGGTTAGGGTTAGGGTTAGGGTTAGGGTTAGGGTTAGGGTTAGGGTTAGGGTTAGGGTTAGGGTTAGGGTTAGGGTTAGGGTTAGGGTTAGGGTTAGGGTTAGGGTTAGGGTTAGGGTTAGGGTTAGGGTTAGGGTTAGGGTTAGGGTTAGGGTTAGGGTTAGGGTTAGGGTTAGGGTTAGGGTTAGGGTTAGGGTTAGGGTTAGGGTTAGGGTTAGGGTTAGGGTTAGGGTTAGGGTTAGGGTTAGGGTTAGGGTTAGGGTTAGGGTTAGGGTTAGGGTTAGGGTTAGGGTTAGGGTTAGGGTTAGGGTTAGGGTTAGGGTTAGGGTTAGGGTTAGGGTTAGGGTTAGGGTTAGGGTTAGGGTTAGGGTTAGGGTTAGGGTTAGGGTTAGGGTTAGGGTTAGGGTTAGGGTTAGGGTTAGGGTTAGGGTTAGGGTTAGGGTTAGGGTTAGGGTTAGGGTTAGGGTTAGGGTTAGGGTTAGGGTTAGGGTTAGGGTTAGGGTTAGGGTTAGGGTTAGGGTTAGGGTTAGGGTTAGGGTTAGGGTTAGGGTTAGGGTTAGGGTTAGGGTTAGGGTTAGGGTTAGGGTTAGGGTTAGGGTTAGGGTTAGGGTTAGGGTTAGGGTTAGGGTTAGGGTTAGGGTTAGGGTTAGGGTTAGGGTTAGGGTTAGGGTTAGGGTTAGGGTTAGGGTTAGGGTTAGGGTTAGGGTTAGGGTTAGGGTTAGGGTTAGGGTTAGGGTTAGGGTTAGGGTTAGGGTTAGGGTTAGGGTTAGGGTTAGGGTTAGGGTTAGGGTTAGGGTTAGGGTTAGGGTTAGGGTTAGGGTTAGGGTTAGGGTTAGGGTTAGGGTTAGGGTTAGGGTTAGGGTTAGGGTTAGGGTTAGGGTTAGGGTTAGGGTTAGGGTTAGGGTTAGGGTTAGGGTTAGGGTTAGGGTTAGGGTTAGGGTTAGGGTTAGGGTTAGGGTTAGGGTTAGGGTTAGGGTTAGGGTTAGGGTTAGGGTTAGGGTTAGGGTTAGGGTTAGGGTTAGGGTTAGGGTTAGGGTTAGGGTTAGGGTTAGGGTTAGGGTTAGGGTTAGGGTTAGGGTTAGGGTTAGGGTTAGGGTTAGGGTTAGGGTTAGGGTTAGGGTTAGGGTTAGGGTTAGGGTTAGGGTTAGGGTTAGGGTTAGGGTTAGGGTTAGGGTTAGGGTTAGGGTTAGGGTTAGGGTTAGGGTTAGGGTTAGGGTTAGGGTTAGGGTTAGGGTTAGGGTTAGGGTTAGGGTTAGGGTTAGGGTTAGGGTTAGGGTTAGGGTTAGGGTTAGGGTTAGGGTTAGGGTTAGGGTTAGGGTTAGGGTTAGGGTTAGGGTTAGGGTTAGGGTTAGGGTTAGGGTTAGGGTTAGGGTTAGGGTTAGGGTTAGGGTTAGGGTTAGGGTTAGGGTTAGGGTTAGGGTTAGGGTTAGGGTTAGGGTTAGGGTTAGGGTTAGGGTTAGGGTTAGGGTTAGGGTTAGGGTTAGGGTTAGGGTTAGGGTTAGGGTTAGGGTTAGGGTTAGGGTTAGGGTTAGGGTTAGGGTTAGGGTTAGGGTTAGGGTTAGGGTTAGGGTTAGGGTTAGGGTTAGGGTTAGGGTTAGGGTTAGGGTTAGGGTTAGGGTTAGGGTTAGGGTTAGGGTTAGGGTTAGGGTTAGGGTTAGGGTTAGGGTTAGGGTTAGGGTTAGGGTTAGGGTTAGGGTTAGGGTTAGGGTTAGGGTTAGGGTTAGGGTTAGGGTTAGGGTTAGGGTTAGGGTTAGGGTTAGGGTTAGGGTTAGGGTTAGGGTTAGGGTTAGGGTTAGGGTTAGGGTTAGGGTTAGGGTTAGGGTTAGGGTTAGGGTTAGGGTTAGGGTTAGGGTTAGGGTTAGGGTTAGGGTTAGGGTTAGGGTTAGGGTTAGGGTTAGGGTTAGGGTTAGGGTTAGGGTTAGGGTTAGGGTTAGGGTTAGGGTTAGGGTTAGGGTTAGGGTTAGGGTTAGGGTTAGGGTTAGGGTTAGGGTTAGGGTTAGGGTTAGGGTTAGGGTTAGGGTTAGGGTTAGGGTTAGGGTTAGGGTTAGGGTTAGGGTTAGGGTTAGGGTTAGGGTTAGGGTTAGGGTTAGGGTTAGGGTTAGGGTTAGGGTTAGGGTTAGGGTTAGGGTTAGGGTTAGGGTTAGGGTTAGGGTTAGGGTTAGGGTTAGGGTTAGGGTTAGGGTTAGGGTTAGGGTTAGGGTTAGGGTTAGGGTTAGGGTTAGGGTTAGGGTTAGGGTTAGGGTTAGGGTTAGGGTTAGGGTTAGGGTTAGGGTTAGGGTTAGGGTTAGGGTTAGGGTTAGGGTTAGGGTTAGGGTTAGGGTTAGGGTTAGGGTTAGGGTTAGGGTT
>CM067314.1:0-10000 GCA_034231615.1 Meghimatium bilineatum
CCCTAACCCTAACCCTAACCCTAACCCTAACCCTAACCCTAACCCTAACCCTAACCCTAACCCTAACCCTAACCCTAACCCTAACCCTAACCCTAACCCTAACCCTAACCCTAACCCTAACCCTAACCCTAACCCTAACCCTAACCCTAACCCTAACCCTAACCCTAACCCTAACCCTAACCCTAACCCTAACCCTAACCCTAACCCTAACCCTAACCCTAACCCTAACCCTAACCCTAACCCTAACCCTAACCCTAACCCTAACCCTAACCCTAACCCTAACCCTAACCCTAACCCTAACCCTAACCCTAACCCTAACCCTAACCCTAACCCTAACCCTAACCCTAACCCTAACCCTAACCCTAACCCTAACCCTAACCCTAACCCTAACCCTAACCCTAACCCTAACCCTAACCCTAACCCTAACCCTAACCCTAACCCTAACCCTAACCCTAACCCTAACCCTAACCCTAACCCTAACCCTAACCCTAACCCTAACCCTAACCCTAACCCTAACCCTAACCCTAACCCTAACCCTAACCCTAACCCTAACCCTAACCCTAACCCTAACCCTAACCCTAACCCTAACCCTAACCCTAACCCTAACCCTAACCCTAACCCTAACCCTAACCCTAACCCTAACCCTAACCCTAACCCTAACCCTAACCCTAACCCTAACCCTAACCCTAACCCTAACCCTAACCCTAACCCTAACCCTAACCCTAACCCTAACCCTAACCCTAACCCTAACCCTAACCCTAACCCTAACCCTAACCCTAACCCTAACCCTAACCCTAACCCTAACCCTAACCCTAACCCTAACCCTAACCCTAACCCTAACCCTAACCCTAACCCTAACCCTAACCCTAACCCTAACCCTAACCCTAACCCTAACCCTAACCCTAACCCTAACCCTAACCCTAACCCTAACCCTAACCCTAACCCTAACCCTAACCCTAACCCTAACCCTAACCCTAACCCTAACCCTAACCCTAACCCTAACCCTAACCCTAACCCTAACCCTAACCCTAACCCTAACCCTAACCCTAACCCTAACCCTAACCCTAACCCTAACCCTAACCCTAACCCTAACCCTAACCCTAACCCTAACCCTAACCCTAACCCTAACCCTAACCCTAACCCTAACCCTAACCCTAACCCTAACCCTAACCCTAACCCTAACCCTAACCCTAACCCTAACCCTAACCCTAACCCTAACCCTAACCCTAACCCTAACCCTAACCCTAACCCTAACCCTAACCCTAACCCTAACCCTAACCCTAACCCTAACCCTAACCCTAACCCTAACCCTAACCCTAACCCTAACCCTAACCCTAACCCTAACCCTAACCCTAACCCTAACCCTAACCCTAACCCTAACCCTAACCCTAACCCTAACCCTAACCCTAACCCTAACCCTAACCCTAACCCTAACCCTAACCCTAACCCTAACCCTAACCCTAACCCTAACCCTAACCCTAACCCTAACCCTAACCCTAACCCTAACCCTAACCCTAACCCTAACCCTAACCCTAACCCTAACCCTAACCCTAACCCTAACCCTAACCCTAACCCTAACCCTAACCCTAACCCTAACCCTAACCCTAACCCTAACCCTAACCCTAACCCTAACCCTAACCCTAACCCTAACCCTAACCCTAACCCTAACCCTAACCCTAACCCTAACCCTAACCCTAACCCTAACCCTAACCCTAACCCTAACCCTAACCCTAACCCTAACCCTAACCCTAACCCTAACCCTAACCCTAACCCTAACCCTAACCCTAACCCTAACCCTAACCCTAACCCTAACCCTAACCCTAACCCTAACCCTAACCCTAACCCTAACCCTAACCCTAACCCTAACCCTAACCCTAACCCTAACCCTAACCCTAACCCTAACCCTAACCCTAACCCTAACCCTAACCCTAACCCTAACCCTAACCCTAACCCTAACCCTAACCCTAACCCTAACCCTAACCCTAACCCTAACCCTAACCCTAACCCTAACCCTAACCCTAACCCTAACCCTAACCCTAACCCTAACCCTAACCCTAACCCTAACCCTAACCCTAACCCTAACCCTAACCCTAACCCTAACCCTAACCCTAACCCTAACCCTAACCCTAACCCTAACCCTAACCCTAACCCTAACCCTAACCCTAACCCTAACCCTAACCCTAACCCTAACCCTAACCCTAACCCTAACCCTAACCCTAACCCTAACCCTAACCCTAACCCTAACCCTAACCCTAACCCTAACCCTAACCCTAACCCTAACCCTAACCCTAACCCTAACCCTAACCCTAACCCTAACCCTAACCCTAACCCTAACCCTAACCCTAACCCTAACCCTAACCCTAACCCTAACCCTAACCCTAACCCTAACCCTAACCCTAACCCTAACCCTAACCCTAACCCTAACCCTAACCCTAACCCTAACCCTAACCCTAACCCTAACCCTAACCCTAACCCTAACCCTAACCCTAACCCTAACCCTAACCCTAACCCTAACCCTAACCCTAACCCTAACCCTAACCCTAACCCTAACCCTAACCCTAACCCTAACCCTAACCCTAACCCTAACCCTAACCCTAACCCTAACCCTAACCCTAACCCTAACCCTAACCCTAACCCTAACCCTAACCCTAACCCTAACCCTAACCCTAACCCTAACCCTAACCCTAACCCTAACCCTAACCCTAACCCTAACCCTAACCCTAACCCTAACCCTAACCCTAACCCTAACCCTAACCCTAACCCTAACCCTAACCCTAACCCTAACCCTAACCCTAACCCTAACCCTAACCCTAACCCTAACCCTAACCCTAACCCTAACCCTAACCCTAACCCTAACCCTAACCCTAACCCTAACCCTAACCCTAACCCTAACCCTAACCCTAACCCTAACCCTAACCCTAACCCTAACCCTAACCCTAACCCTAACCCTAACCCTAACCCTAACCCTAACCCTAACCCTAACCCTAACCCTAACCCTAACCCTAACCCTAACCCTAACCCTAACCCTAACCCTAACCCTAACCCTAACCCTAACCCTAACCCTAACCCTAACCCTAACCCTAACCCTAACCCTAACCCTAACCCTAACCCTAACCCTAACCCTAACCCTAACCCTAACCCTAACCCTAACCCTAACCCTAACCCTAACCCTAACCCTAACCCTAACCCTAACCCTAACCCTAACCCTAACCCTAACCCTAACCCTAACCCTAACCCTAACCCTAACCCTAACCCTAACCCTAACCCTAACCCTAACCCTAACCCTAACCCTAACCCTAACCCTAACCCTAACCCTAACCCTAACCCTAACCCTAACCCTAACCCTAACCCTAACCCTAACCCTAACCCTAACCCTAACCCTAACCCTAACCCTAACCCTAACCCTAACCCTAACCCTAACCCTAACCCTAACCCTAACCCTAACCCTAACCCTAACCCTAACCCTAACCCTAACCCTAACCCTAACCCTAACCCTAACCCTAACCCTAACCCTAACCCTAACCCTAACCCTAACCCTAACCCTAACCCTAACCCTAACCCTAACCCTAACCCTAACCCTAACCCTAACCCTAACCCTAACCCTAACCCTAACCCTAACCCTAACCCTAACCCTAACCCTAACCCTAACCCTAACCCTAACCCTAACCCTAACCCTAACCCTAACCCTAACCCTAACCCTAACCCTAACCCTAACCCTAACCCTAACCCTAACCAACCCTAACCCTAACCCTAACCCTAACCCTAACCCTAACCCTAACCCTAACCCTAACCCTAACCCTAACCCTAACCCTAACCCTAACCCTAACCCTAACCCTAACCCTAACCCTAACCCTAACCCTAACCCTAACCCTAACCCTAACCCTAACCCTAACCCTAACCCTAACCCTAACCCTAACCCTAACCCTAACCCTAACCCTAACCCTAACCCTAACCCTAACCCTAACCCTAACCCTAACCCTAACCCTAACCCTAACCCTAACCCTAACCCTAACCCTAACCCTAACCCTAACCCTAACCCTAACCCTAACCCTAACCCTAACCCTAACCCTAACCTAACCCTAACCCTAACCCTAACCCTAACCCTAACCCTAACCCTAACCCTAACCCTAACCCTAACCCTAACCCTAACCCTAACCCTAACCCTAACCCTAACCCTAACCCTAACCCTAACCCTAACCCTAACCCTAACCCTAACCCTAACCCTAACCCTAACCCTAACCCTAACCCTAACCCTAACCCTAACCCTAACCCTAACCCTAACCCTAACCCTAACCCTAACCCTAACCCTAACCCTAACCCTAACCCTAACCCTAACCCTAACCCTAACCCTAACCCTAACCCTAACCCTAACCCTAACCCTAACCCTAACCCTAACCCTAACCCTAACCCTAACCCTAACCCTAACCCTAACCCTAACCCTAACCCTAACCCTAACCCTAACCCTAACCCTAACCCTAACCCTAACCCTAACCCTAACCCTAACCCTAACCCTAACCCTAACCCTAACCCTAACCCTAACCCTAACCCTAACCCTAACCCTAACCCTAACCCTAACCCTAACCCTAACCCTAACCCTAACCCTAACCCTAACCCTAACCCTAACCCTAACCCTAACCCTAACCCTAACCCTAACCCTAACCCTAACCCTAACCCTAACCCTAACCCTAACCCTAACCCTAACCCTAACCCTAACCCTAACCCTAACCCTAACCCTAACCCTAACCCTAACCCTAACCCTAACCCTAACCCTAACCCTAACCCTAACCCTAACCCTAACCCTAACCCTAACCCTAACCCTAACCCTAACCCTAACCCTAACCCTAACCCTAACCCTAACCCTAACCCTAACCCTAACCCTAACCCTAACCCTAACCCTAACCCTAACCCTAACCCTAACCCTAACCCTAACCCTAACCCTAACCCTAACCCTAACCCTAACCCTAACCCTAACCCTAACCCTAACCCTAACCCTAACCCTAACCCTAACCCTAACCCTAACCCTAACCCTAACCCTAACCCTAACCCTAACCCTAACCCTAACCCTAACCCTAACCCTAACCCTAACCCTAACCCTAACCCTAACCCTAACCCTAACCCTAACCCTAACCCTAACCCTAACCCTAACCCTAACCCTAACCCTAACCCTAACCCTAACCCTAACCCTAACCCTAACCCTAACCCTAACCCTAACCCTAACCCTAACCCTAACCCTAACCCTAACCCTAACCCTAACCCTAACCCTAACCCTAACCCTAACCCTAACCCTAACCCTAACCCTAACCCTAACCCTAACCCTAACCCTAACCCTAACCCTAACCCTAACCCTAACCCTAACCCTAACCCTAACCCTAACCCTAACCCTAACCCTAACCCTAACCCTAACCCTAACCCTAACCCTAACCCTAACCCTAACCCTAACCCTAACCCTAACCCTAACCCTAACCCTAACCCTAACCCTAACCCTAACCCTAACCCTAACCCTAACCCTAACCCTAACCCTAACCCTAACCCTAACCCTAACCCTAACCCTAACCCTAACCCTAACCCTAACCCTAACCCTAACCCTAACCCTAACCCTAACCCTAACCCTAACCCTAACCCTAACCCTAACCCTAACCCTAACCCTAACCCTAACCCTAACCCTAACCCTAACCCTAACCCTAACCCTAACCCTAACCCTAACCCTAACCCTAACCCTAACCCTAACCCTAACCCTAACCCTAACCCTAACCCTAACCCTAACCCTAACCCTAACCCTAACCCTAACCCTAACCCTAACCCTAACCCTAACCCTAACCCTAACCCTAACCCTAACCCTAACCCTAACCCTAACCCTAACCCTAACCCTAACCCTAACCCTAACCCTAACCCTAACCCTAACCCTAACCCTAACCCTAACCCTAACCCTAACCCTAACCCTAACCCTAACCCTAACCCTAACCCTAACCCTAACCCTAACCCTAACCCTAACCCTAACCCTAACCCTAACCCTAACCCTAACCCTAACCCTAACCCTAACCCTAACCCTAACCCTAACCCTAACCCTAACCCTAACCCTAACCCTAACCCTAACCCTAACCCTAACCCTAACCCTAACCCTAACCCTAACCCTAACCCTAACCCTAACCCTAACCCTAACCCTAACCCTAACCCTAACCCTAACCCTAACCCTAACCCTAACCCTAACCCTAACCCTAACCCTAACCCTAACCCTAACCCTAACCCTAACCCTAACCCTAACCCTAACCCTAACCCTAACCCTAACCCTAACCCTAACCCTAACCCTAACCCTAACCCTAACCCTAACCCTAACCCTAACCCTAACCCTAACCCTAACCCTAACCCTAACCCTAACCCTAACCCTAACCCTAACCCTAACCCTAACCCTAACCCTAACCCTAACCCTAACCCTAACCCTAACCCTAACCCTAACCCTAACCCTAACCCTAACCCTAACCCTAACCCTAACCCTAACCCTAACCCTAACCCTAACCCTAACCCTAACCCTAACCCTAACCCTAACCCTAACCCTAACCCTAACCCTAACCCTAACCCTAACCCTAACCACCCTAACCCTAACCCTAACCCTAACCCTAACCCTAACCCTAACCCTAACCCTAACCCTAACCCTAACCCTAACCCTAACCCTAACCCTAACCCTAACCCTAACCCTAACCCTAACCCTAACCCTAACCCTAACCCTAACCCTAACCCTAACCCTAACCCTAACCCTAACCCTAACCCTAACCCTAACCCTAACCCTAACCCTAACCCTAACCCTAACCCTAACCCTAACCCTAACCCTAACCCTAACCCTAACCCTAACCCTAACCCTAACCCTAACCCTAACCCTAACCCTAACCCTAACCCTAACCCTAACCCTAACCCTAACCCTAACCCTAACCCTAACCCTAACCCTAACCCTAACCCTAACCCTAACCCTAACCCTAACCCTAACCCTAACCCTAACCCTAACCCTAACCCTAACCCTAACCCTAACCCTAACCCTAACCCTAACCCTAACCCTAACCCTAACCCTAACCCTAACCCTAACCCTAACCCTAACCCTAACCCTAACCCTAACCCTAACCCTAACCCTAACCCTAACCCTAACCCTAACCCTAACCCTAACCCTAACCCTAACCCTAACCCTAACCCTAACCCTAACCCTAACCCTAACCCTAACCCTAACCCTAACCCTAACCCTAACCCTAACCCTAACCCTAACCCTAACCCTAACCCTAACCCTAACCCTAACCCTAACCCTAACCCTAACCCTAACCCTAACCCTAACCCTAACCCTAACCCTAACCCTAACCCTAACCCTAACCCTAACCCTAACCCTAACCCTAACCCTAACCCTAACCCTAACCCTAACCCTAACCCTAACCCTAACCCTAACCCTAACCCTAACCCTAACCCTAACCCTAACCCTAACCCTAACCCTAACCCTAACCCTAACCCTAACCCTAACCCTAACCCTAACCCTAACCCTAACCCTAACCCTAACCCTAACCCTAACCCTAACCCTAACCCTAACCCTAACCCTAACCCTAACCCTAACCCTAACCCTAACCCTAACCCTAACCCTAACCCTAACCCTAACCCTAACCCTAACCCTAACCCTAACCCTAACCCTAACCCTAACCCTAACCCTAACCCTAACCCTAACCCTAACCCTAACCCTAACCCTAACCCTAACCCTAACCCTAACCCTAACCCTAACCCTAACCCTAACCCTAACCCTAACCCTAACCCTAACCCTAACCCTAACCCTAACCCTAACCCTAACCCTAACCCTAACCCTAACCCTAACCCTAACCCTAACCCTAACCCTAACCCTAACCCTAACCCTAACCCTAACCCTAACCCTAACCCTAACCCTAACCCTAACCCTAACCCTAACCCTAACCCTAACCCTAACCCTAACCCTAACCCTAACCCTAACCCTAACCCTAACCCTAACCCTAACCCTAACCCTAACCCTAACCCTAACCCTAACCCTAACCCTAACCCTAACCCTAACCCTAACCCTAACCCTAACCCTAACCCTAACCCTAACCCTAACCCTAACCCTAACCCTAACCCTAACCCTAACCCTAACCCTAACCCTAACCCTAACCCTAACCCTAACCCTAACCCTAACCCTAACCCTAACCCTAACCCTAACCCTAACCCTAACCCTAACCCTAACCCTAACCCTAACCCTAACCCTAACCCTAACCCTAACCCTAACCCTAACCCTAACCCTAACCCTAACCCTAACCCTAACCCTAACCCTAACCCTAACCCTAACCCTAACCCTAACCCTAACCCTAACCCTAACCCTAACCCTAACCCTAACCCTAACCCTAACCCTAACCCTAACCCTAACCCTAACCCTAACCCTAACCCTAACCCTAACCCTAACCCTAACCCTAACCCTAACCCTAACCCTAACCCTAACCCTAACCCTAACCCTAACCCTAACCCTAACCCTAACCCTAACCCTAACCCTAACCCTAACCCTAACCCTAACCCTAACCCTAACCCTAACCCTAACCCTAACCCTAACCCTAACCCTAACCCTAACCCTAACCCTAACCCTAACCCTAACCCTAACCCTAACCCTAACCCTAACCCTAACCCTAACCCTAACCCTAACCCTAACCTAACCCTAACCCTAACCCTAACCCTAACCCTAACCCTAACCCTAACCCTAACCCTAACCCTAACCCTAACCCTAACCCTAACCCTAACCCTAACCCTAACCCTAACCCTAACCCTAACCCTAACCCTAACCCTAACCCTAACCCTAACCCTAACCCTAACCCTAACCCTAACCCTAACCCTAACCCTAACCCTAACCCTAACCCTAACCCTAACCCTAACCCTAACCCTAACCCTAACCCTAACCCTAACCCTAACCCTAACCCTAACCCTAACCCTAACCCTAACCCTAACCCTAACCCTAACCCTAACCCTAACCCTAACCCTAACCCTAACCCTAACCCTAACCCTAACCCTAACCCTAACCCTAACCCTAACCCTAACCCTAACCCTAACCCTAACCCTAACCCTAACCCTAACCCTAACCCTAACCCTAACCCTAACCCTAACCCTAACCCTAACCCTAACCCTAACCCTAACCCTAACCCTAACCCTAACCCTAACCCTAACCCTAACCCTAACCCTAACCCTAACCCTAACCCTAACCCTAACCCTAACCCTAACCCTAACCCTAACCCTAACCCTAACCCTAACCCTAACCCTAACCCTAACCCTAACCCTAACCCTAACCCTAACCCTAACCCTAACCCTAACCCTAACCCTAACCCTAACCCTAACCCTAACCCTAACCCTAACCCTAACCCTAACCCTAACCCTAACCCTAACCCTAACCCTAACCCTAACCCTAACCCTAACCCTAACCCTAACCCTAACCCTAACCCTAACCCTAACCCTAACCCTAACCCTAACCCTAACCCTAACCCTAACCCTAACCCTAACCCTAACCCTAACCCTAACCCTAACCCTAACCCTAACCCTAACCCTAACCCTAACCCTAACCCTAACCCTAACCCTAACCCTAACCCTAACCCTAACCCTAACCCTAACCCTAACCCTAACCCTAACCCTAACCCTAACCCTAACCCTAACCCTAACCCTAACCCTAACCCTAACCCTAACCCTAACCCTAACCCTAACCCTAACCCTAACCCTAACCCTAACCCTAACCCTAACCCTAACCCTAACCCTAACCCTAACCCTAACCCTAACCCTAACCCTAACCCTAACCCTAACCCTAACCCTAACCCTAACCCTAACCCTAACCCTAACCCTAACCCTAACCCTAACCCTAACCCTAACCCTAACCCTAACCCTAACCCTAACCCTAACCCTAACCCTAACCCTAACCCTAACCCTAACCCTAACCCTAACCCTAACCCTAACCCTAACCCTAACCCTAACCCTAACCCTAACCCTAACCCTAACCCTA
>CM067314.1:15000-142500 GCA_034231615.1 Meghimatium bilineatum
TCAAATATTTACAATATGGAAACGATGTACGGATATCATCACGAAAACAGTAACTTCAATTTCAGTGGTGCTCAACAACGTGAACTGAATGAATTACATTTTACTGATTAGAGATGTCATTTTTTCTCAAATATGGTTCTGATGCTCTTTTTTCTTCATTTTTTTTCATTATCTTCTTTCAGTTTCGTATTCTCAGAAGCCTATACGTGTAAGTGGTTTGCGAACACGCATTTAGTTGTTAGCTGGACATCACAGCTTCACGGTCAGTTCTGTAACGAAGACTTAGTCCTAAAGTCGCCAATGAGTGTACTTGTCTGCAGTATCCATTCTGGAGTCTGCAGATACATATATGTCATTCTGGGCTACCATAGTATTTGGTTGACCATCCTGTTTGGTGTGCACCATAAGGTGGGAAAACCGTAATATTAGAACTTGAGACAACCACAACATGCATAGATATATACACACCTGCCAGCAATTAACTAATGAGACTGATTTTATTGTGGCCAAAACAAACAATGCCATCCAAGAATCACAGCACGAAATCATAACAGACAGCATTAGTCTAATCTGGCAACATTTCAGTGTCAAGCAGACGGCATATAACCTGCCATTCTATGTGACTAGTTAGAGACAAAGACATAGATCGCCCAGGAGACTGTGCTTTAGATATCGACAAGAATTGCAATGGCAGCATCCAATCTGAATGCATCCTATTGAAATAGCATAATTGCCACATCTTGTCTCAGTAAATTTGGTCTTCTGTCAAATAAACCCCATATATGACGAAGACATGCAGTCCAGCGGCAATGTACCTTTGTCCTTTTATGGCAGATATTGAAGTTGCCGGGGAATTATAGATGTGCAATCACTGCAGATGGGCTAACAAATCTGACAGACGAATGATGAGATTGTTGGTATGGAGGTTTGTATTATGCTCCTGGTAGGATGTGACCATCCTGTAATACTGACGCACTGAAATGCATTCATTCTGGGACTAAACATGCATCGATATATCACAGTTAGGCATTCATGCATATGATACATCATTAGATGGGTCCATGTGTTACTTCAGTTACACAACTGATTGTAGTAGATTGATGTTGTCTATTTCTGAGGCTAATGTTGTCTTTATATGAAGCATATGTTTCCATGAGGTTTTTGTATTTCTATGAGGTTAATGACTTTCTGTGCGGTAGAGTTATTTGTGTGATGTTTATGTGTCTTTCTAGGAGGTTGAATTCTTTCTACGAGAATGCTGACTTTATATAAGGCTGATGTCCTTCTGTGAGGTTGATGTTATTTTTCTATGAGGCAAATATCTTTCTATGAGGTAAATGCCTTTCTATGTAGTAGATGACGTTCTATGATATTATGTTGTCTTTATACTTTCAAAGTACACATCAAGTGACATATTCCTTTTAGAACGTTGTCTTCGTTGTAGATACTCTGAACACCCCTCTGTTCCGGAAAAGCAGTCCTGCATTGGTCAGAGACATGTGCATACATTCTTCGATGTCGCTGGTTGATCGTTTTCTTGGTCTTCCTAATCTTCTCCTTCCTGAACTCTGCCCTCTAGAATCAACCTCTCAGTACGATCATGTCGCTTTAAATGTCCAAAATACTGCAGCTTCTTTCTTATGATGGTATTTAGAAACCAGCTTTCACTTAGTTTTGGTAATTTCAAAACTTCAATGTTCTTCTTTTTCTCTGTCCATCGTAGGATCTTTCTGTAACACTTCATTTCAAATGCATTTATTCTTTAGGATATTATCTTGTTTCATGTCCAAGTCTCGCGTCCATATGATGCCATTGGAAAAAATGTTCTTAAAGGGGTTACTTCAGTGTGATTATTAATACTTTGCCATAGTGTTCCCACTCGTTTTAATTTGAGCGCTGCAAATGCGAGTCTACTAATCTCGACTGAACAATCTCCGGGACTGTTTATATTGGCTCCCAGATATTATAATTTGTGTACATATTATAGTTCTATATTGTCTGTGTTGATTATTGGTTTGATCTTTGTTTTGTCTATTGTCATAATTTTATTTCTTCTTTGCGTTTAGATATAGATTTTGGATATCGCTGTATTTCCTTGTTGTGATGATTAGCTGTTTCAGTCCCTCAGGGTGTGTAGTAAGTATGACTATGTCACTGAATATCTTATTTCTGGAATCGTGTACCCACCGATATTTATTGAATGGCATTAATTTTCCTCTAGTTCTTCTCTGATATTTCTTATAGATAGAGTGCACAACCGTCTCACGCCACTTTGAACAGCGAACCATTCAGATGTTTCTCACTCGACTCTTACTATTGGTTGTTCGTGATATTGTGTTTGAATAAGATGTATTAGATGTTTTGAAAAGCCCATTCCTCCCATGAGGGACCAAAGCTGGTGATGTTTAACACAATCAAACGCCTTGGTGTAGTCTATGCAACACATATGTAGATCGAAGCTGTATTCTCTACATTTCTCAATTATATTCCTCATGTTGTATATGCGGTTTCAAAGTATCAATTATAACAATGTTACCTCTGCAATGTGTGCCTAGGTACGAAATGGAAACAAATAATAGCAAAAATGTGCTCTGCTATGTCTAAGTACGAGCTGGGAGCAAAGAACAGCAAGAATGTGCCCTGCTATGCATGTCGCAAATAACAACTAAAGAGTTTTTATGGAAGTAGGTGCTGACTGTTTATCACAAATATTTTCTAGTTTGTTAAAAAAATTAATGCTCGTGTCTAACGTGTCGGGCCGAAGGCGCACATAGAATAGTCAAACTTTATACCACAAAATAACACAATCCGTTCTCGTGACTAAATCCTACTAATCTCCAGGTGTTTGAGAACAAACGCAGAGGTAGAACAATATGTATTAGAAACACTATAGCCTTGTCAAATAAGCTATTCTCGCTTTGGAGCGAATATACAAAACACGACAGCAGAAAAATACAATAGCAGTAGATAAAGATATATAGAAATCAACTTCACTCACAAAACAAACCACACACGATGACCCTATGTTAATTACGTTACTATTATCCATACAAACTGTAATGACAGATACAAAAAAACAACAACAGATATGCATGAAAGACACAGCTCTACTATAGAAAAGAGCTGTTCTTTTTCTGCGCATTTAGTCCCAATCATTTATCAGGCGTAACGTTCATAACTGACAAATAATCACTTGGGGAAAAACACATGACATATACCCGTATACATTTTTAAAAGCTCGAACTTGAAGCGAATACTAAACATACAACAAAGGGAAATATTGGATGTTGCATGTGTTTGTGGTATCAATATAAAAATATGTTCATCCGTCCACTTGCAGTACACATTTTGGTAAGTAACCGGTGGTTGTCACAAGTCTTGGTTTGTATAATTTGTGTACTTACTTATGTGTATTATGTGAAGACCATCTGTTTGAAGATTTAAAAATAATATTGTTTTCCTCCTTTATCTTTCGTAGTTTGGTTTTTTGTTTACCAAAGAAAACAGCCATATATAGTTTACACACAAAAAACCAGAAGCGATCCAACACTCAGTAATGGGCTGTGGAAACACAATACAGCAACGCAGTAGTTATATAAAACAACCTTACTATACGCCTGCGAAACGTGGACAGTGTATGCTAGACATGCAAGAAAGTTAAATCATTTCCATCTTACCTGCCTACGTAAATTACTAAACATCCATTGGTGGGACAAAGTACCAGACTACGAGGTCTTGGAAAAAGCAACCTCCATAAGCATCTACACAATACTTATGAAGGCGCAGGCACGCTGGGCAGGCCATCTTGTGCGTATGGAGAACTCGCGTTTGCCAAAACAAATATATTATGGAGAACTCAAGGCAGGATTTCGAAAAGCTGGTGGACAGAAAAAGCGTTTCAAAGACACGCTCAAGTCATCCTTGAAACATCTTAACATTGACGTAGGCGCTTGGGAGAGCCTCGCTCAGGATAGAACAGCATGGCGTTACAGCATTAGAACGGGAGCACTAGCGGCAGAGGAATTCAGACAAGAAACTGCAAGACAGAAGCGGACACGTAGAAAAGAAAAAACATCTCAACGTCACACAGATACCTTCTATTGTTGTCAATTCTGTAAAAGAACATTTTGTGCGCGCATTGGACTTGCTAGTCATTTAAAAACGCACTATTAACTTTATTATTTTATTATTTATTGTTATTATTATTATGGTTGAGTTTTTGGTCATCGTCGATCACGACGGACGAACATCATCATCATATAAAACAAGTAAATATTTGTTTAAAACACCTACCACGACTAATAAGATAAGGCAAACTACTATAATAACATGAAATTATTAAATAATATGAAATATGTAATTATTAAAAAATGTAAATTACTAAATATCATGGAATATGAAATTATTAAATAACCTGAAATATGAAATTATTAAATAACCTGAAGTAAGAAATTATGAAATTACATGAAATATTAACTGCCGTCGTTTTTCATTTGATGATATGTCCTGTCACGTATTTTTATTGACAGTATGTGTAAAATATGCTTACTTATTTGATATCATTTTTAAAAAAAACATACCTTATGTCGCGAGGATCGCTCTTTTCAACCACAGATGTTATTACAATTTGGTTATGTCAGACATTTAACCATAAAACAGTAGGGGAGATTGCGGTTCTGGTAACATAGTCGTCACGATGTCCTCCGAAGATTGATCCTATTATATTTAGTAATTAATTTTATTGTTCATATTTGATCTGATGTACTATTTGTGATATGACTAACTTTTGTGGCAAACGGTTGTTACTAACTTTGGTGAAAAATGGTTGTGACTAACTTTTGTGAGAAACGGTTGTGACTAACTTTTGTGAGAAACGGTTGTGACTAACCTTGATTAAAAACGTTTGTGACTAACTTTTATGAGAAACGGTTGTGACTAACCTTGGTGAGAAACGGTTGTGACTAACTTTTGTGAGAAACGGTTGTGACTAACATTGATGAAAAACGTTTGTGACTAACATTGGTGAGAAACGGTTGTGACTAACCTTGATTAAAAACGTTTGTGACTAACTTTTATGAGAAACGGTTGTGACTAACCTTGGTGTAAAACGGCTGTGATTTAACTTTTGTGAGAAACGGTTATGACTATCCTTGGTGAGAAACGGTTGAGACTAACCTTGGTGAAAAACGGCTGTGATTAACCTTTGTGACAAACGACTGTGACTTAACTTTTGTGAGAAACGGTTGTGATTTAACCTTTTTGACAAACGGCTGTGATTTATCATTTGTGACAACCGGTTGTGACTAGCTTTTGTGACAAACGGCTGTGACTAACTTTTGTGAGAAACGGTTGACTTCCAATATATAAATGCAGATACATTTAGAATTTATGTATGTTATGTATTTCTCTACGAAAGAGATTCTTTGAATGAAATTGTATGGTGTCACTTTCCAACAGATGCGAAATGTTTCGTTTTATGTAATCAATTACCAAATGAAATCGCAGAAACTATAGTAGACAGCGTCAAATGTAAATGAAATTCATAAAAATACTTAATTTATTAAATAATCCGCTAGCCATTACACGCAAAACATTATGCTAACTGTGTGCCTCGGTCAGAGGGTCAACCAATCGTATCATTGGTCACGTTAAGCGGGCACATGGACATAACTTGAAATTCTGATAGTCCTATTAAAATCTTCGTATAATGTTCTATGAGTTTGGCAATTTCTATTTTTCTGCGTTGCGAAATGGAGTTAGGTAGATAGTCGCCGAATCATCATCACTGCGAACTAGAGACGCCCATTGTTGCCCCAATATTTCCCTTAGTGTCTCCGCCATTACACCTCTACTTGCTCTACCGGTCCTAGGCTGGATGGCCATCATTCTTCTGCGCCCTAGAAAAATCTTCACTTCAAGCAACACCGCATGTCAAACCCTGTTCTTTAATTATGGTCATCGAAAAGAAATTATCATCCACACTAGTCTCACTCTCGCGTGATATATCTCTTATGGAGTTCAAAACGTCAGATCGATCCAGTGCCTCATCGCCATATGCCACAATCGCGCATAACGCCAGTTGATCTGCTCTTTCATTACCTCGAAAACCAACACATCCCGGCACGAAAATAAATGTAACTACTTTCAACCTCACCTTTCTTAGTGCCCCAACCCATTGTTCACCAACGAGACCCACTTGTACCTTCCTAATAATACGCATAGTCACTCAAGATGCAGACCTGTGTTACCTTCTGTATGCCTACCTACTAAAATGCCCTAGTCACTGCATTAATCTCCATGGACATGCTACTCGTAGTCACAGGAAAGGCCCATCTCCTCCCGGGATAATTTTGACCTTCGCACTGAGAAGTGAGGGCCCAAGCACTACGGACATGTCTAATCACAGATCCATTATTGTATATGATCACATCTCCCTCTTTGGCATTTTCACTGAACATAGTCTGCACCTCTTACTCCACAGCCCTGGGTTTGAAATAGAGGAACTCATACACCATGACAAAACAGAAGAGAGATTGAGCTTATCCATTTATATAAATATAAATATTCAATACCTATTGAACTCATTTAATTTTACATTCTAGCATCCTCGTTATCGCTGTCATCATCAGCAAGTTCTCCCTATACAGCTCCAGAAATTATCAACATGAATACACATATAGTTATCAAATATCTCTTATTGTTGGCAACGTTCACAGTTTCAGGTAAGCACATACTCACAAGATGTTTGTTATTTATCGGTCAATATTCATATTTGTTTGAGAATATTCACGTTCAATGTCTTGACAAAAATAGCATCTTTATTGGGGATGCTGTGCGGTCGAAGACGTAAGTTACGAGGCGAATAGGTGCCATCTGAGCGATCCCTGTTTATATCACGTTTGCTGCTTTATCATTGTTCTACAATAATAAATCTTCGATGCTTCTATATTCTATTGTAGCTATATGTGTGTATATTATATACAATTCAGGCGCAGAGCATGACAGCCTATTCCAGCACTGACTCATTAGTTATAGTCAGGCACAGTGCAGATGCCATCATCATCCCAGTCGAGCTGCAGAATGGTCATCGTCGACGAACGGATAATACATTCCACTGTATATCTATGTATTCTCGCTGGCATAATGGATAAAACCTATGTATACTGCTCAACAGGTCCAGATTTCGATCACGTGTCGTGACGTCTTCCTTACTAATGCATTTTTCGGAAAATTATGGATTAGTACCTGAAGCTTTTAAGTTATGTGATGCGAGTGATACCCATTGCATGCATCTTTAGGCTTTGTTGATAGCGGCAGGGTACAATAAAGTCATATTCCTGCCTAACCGTCTGATACTAGCCATGAGTAAATGTTCGTTGATTTTAATTGCTTCTCACATTCGTCATCTCATCAGAGATCCTGAGTTTGAAAAATCAATGAACAAATTGGAGTTGAAAAATCAATGAACAAATTGGAATTGGAAGCATGGAAGGCCTTTGTTCTGGTTGTGAAGAATATTTTGGGAAACACCAAAGGCAATAACTATGAAGAAGTATTAACAATATTCTGACTGCTTTCAAAAACCTTGGATGCAACATGAGCATAAAATTGCATTATTTATTCCCGCATATGGATCGGTTTCCCAAGAATCTTGGATCAATAAGTGACGAGCAGGGAGAGAGGTTCCAGCAGGACATAAACAAAATGTAGACCAGATATCAAGGACATTGGGATGCAGTAATGATGGCTGATTACTGTTGTACTCTAAAGAGAGACATCCCTGCTGATGAACACTCGAGAAAGTCAAAGAAATTGAAGTTTATGTCTTACATATTGCTCAGTGATGACATAATTTACATGTCTTTACCTTTTTCAATGTCTTCTCTTTATTTATATAATTCCATGTTTGTAACATTTAATAAATACATTCTGTTTAATACTTTTTATGTGAGAAATGTAACACATAAATCAACTACTAACTAATATCACAAAAATGTAGTATAATGAATGAGAGGATTTATGTAATTTTTTTTATCAATTTAGAAAAAAAACCTGACCTCACTGAGAAAAATGGATGTCATTTATGGTTTCATTGGGCAAAAAATGCTCCTAATTCAGTTAAAACATTATAGACAACTTTCAACTTCATGTTTTTTGTAAATCAGTGTTTTCGATCTTCACAGTTTGTGTTCTCGATAATTCCATATCGTCTAATGCAAAAACACCATGGTTTTGCAAGACTGCGTAGCTTATGATAATTCTGTACATCAATATCCACTAGTAAATTCAAGTAGGAAACAAGACGATACATTTTTTAAAAATTAGTCAAACGGGAATTAAACAAGTCCGTTCTAGCGACACAAATTGCTTTAAAATTTCAGTGAAAGGGTTATTCTGTACTTGACCAACCGCATCTCCAATAAAAGATGAGATTTTGTCAAGACATTCAAACTGTGCACTCAAATGACTAAGAACGGGTCAATCGAGTCACGGACTATTACAACAACAAGTTATATACACAAATATATAACATCCGTATTTCTATTTGCTATAATAGTCCTTACAGTAATTACTTCAAAATCGTATCGTGTTTCCACCAACGCTCTGACTTACACCTGCACCAGTAATTATCTGGACTTGTAATCAGCAACTCTTGTTGACTGTTTAAGTGTACTTCTAAGGTTGTTTCCAATGTGTATACGTGAATTGAGAAAGATATGATTCACCTGAAATAATTAATCTAACCAATACTCAAGAAGTAGAAAATACTCCTATCTTTTATAGCTATGATTGCCGTTTAATAACACTCTTGCTCACAACAAGTAGGAAGTCACACAACTGCATGAATCTGAGCACAACATATGCATCATTACTTCACTTTCATTCAATATAAATTACTCACTCTTTGAACTCAGTTTTATCTCTGGACATTAGGCAAAAACACAGCTGTCTACTAGCTACCAATCACCACAAATAAAGTAACTAATTACTAATTCCAGAGAAAACGTCTTATATTCAATTTCAGTACATTTAGCTACAGTTCATTATTTCCTTCCAAAGCGGTTATTTATCGATCTAAAATTTCGAAAGGCAGAGATTAACGATGGTTGCGACCTTGATTATGAAATGTTCACTGATTATATTATTATACGATATGTTTATCGCTCCGGTTCTTCTGCACTTGTATTCCTCGGTTCTTCAAAGTAAGGATACTATCAAGATTCTCTGATGTAGCCCTTCCTCTCGACTGCAACACGTGACGACATCAGTATCTGAACTTCTCCAAGAAAAACTTCAAGGCGTCGAAAATATGGGTCTTCCTGGCCGACTTAATTCTGTAGACGACTTTAACAAGGTTATAACCTTACCGCAGGTTACTTCTGGAACTCTGGACTTCAGAGCCTGCTGACATCGATAATTTTATCTCAGAAACAATTGTATAACCTTCAATACATGTTATCCAAGGAACACAAAAGGTAATATTCAATACAGGTTATCTCACAAACAGCGAGAGTTATACAATTTAGTGGATGAACATAACAGTCCATGTTTACTAACTGTCAGCTAAGAGGAGCACTTCGTTGCTAGATAGAAACTACACTAAATCTAAACTTATTAATTTAGAGCATCGCCAGAAAAATTACGTTGGAGAGAATTTGCTATCTATCATTAAAATTACAACTCAATACATTTCTGACACATCCTTTATTTGTCATAAACATTAGAACAATTCTGATTCCGTAACAACTTCAACTTCTAGGAGACATAACGAATGTTTTTTTGTGTGAACCCCTACTGAGTATCACGGCTTTTCAAGTTTTGTTGACTTCTATTTCATAATTTTACTCCTATTTCTATACGATTTTCCAACCTAACTTTTAACTAAATCTCCTTACTCTAACAATTGAATTTCTATATCTACTACTCAATTTTCCGGCTAGAACACCCTAATTACTGCTTAGTCGAACAGCACATGCAAAAGTAGAATTCCAGAAGGTGAGGTACATCTTGTGTAATAAATAATTATCAATAGAATAAAGAACATACTAAAATGTTACAATAGAACCCATATTGTTATATGGTAGTGAAGCATGGACAGTTGACAATATTTCAAGAAATCATCTGGAGGCCACGACATGTAGTTTTATAGAAGAATATTAAAAATATCATGGGCAGCTAAAAATAGTAATGCTATAATTCTAAAACTGGTCAACTCAAATAGATAACTTATTAACTGTATTAGAATACGACAATCACAGTTCTTGGGACATGTCATGAGAATAGGTGGGCTGTAGAACATCGTAACAATTGGAAAGATCGAGGGTAAGAGAGACAGAGGAAGACAACGTGAGTAAATGTTGGATGGCTTGAAAGCCAGGCATAATGCAGAATCATCAGAAACTATATTTAAATGCACAAACAGAGGACTGTGAAGAGACATGATCGCCTGCGCCGGAGGGCATGGTACTATTGAATGAATTAAATCACTGCTTAATTCTAACACTAATAACCCCATTTCCTAATCTCTATCTCATATCACAAACATTCACAAGAAACGATTGAGCTCTATAATGTGCTATCATTACATCTGATTTCCTTCATGACATACCAAGTTCTCGACAATGACTCAATATTCACTGGCGCTAAATCTGTTCTCATGTTTGTACGTGATGTTTCTATCTCTGCATCGGAGCGACTAACGTCTGCTAAAATCCGAGACAATAATGTTTTATTTTATGCTACAATCTACTGAAGAATTGCAATAGACTGGTTACTCTCTACGTTTCGGTAAAGTATTTTCTTCTTTCCAGATCATATTCAAACATAACCTTCAATCGAATAATTCTCGTCTCCAGATATTTCAGTCCCCCAAGGATATCTAATCTAATCACGTGACTCGAAAGATCAACAAATGTCAGTGCTTTCAAAGATGTATAAAATAATTTTTTGTCTATCCGTCGTATAAATACATAATAACATGTCAAAAATAATGTCAAATTCAATCCCCGATTACTCCTCTGCTGGATCATAATCATTTCCTGTCACATACGGAAATATGTGCAGACACATTTTCCAATTCGGGTATTATATTATAGTTACATAGCAAGTTTAAAAATACACAAAACAAGTACATTTACAAATCTGATGCATTTTTTATGTTAGAATAACATACTAAGTGAGTGAAATAGATAATATATATGAAATAAAATGTTCTTCACACATTTTATAACGATAATTAGATAATTTAATATCATGCATACACAAAAAGCCAAAAAACGTGCGTAATTAATTTTTCTATAAAAATTAATTTAGGATTATTTTATCTTGAAGATTTTCAACGGTCTTCGGACATGCTGTTTATGCAATTATTTATAATATACATTTTGTTTTATCTATTTTATCTATGTTTTACTTACTTTTGTTTTATGCCCGAATTACCTGAATGTGACCTATAGAGGAGTGTTACAGGTTGATGTTAAACAATCTTATTTTCAAAACGAAAGTTAATGATTTACCAACGACATTCATCAACATATGCACAAATAGGGAATGTATGAATTGATATGACGACATTCTGGCACAGTTTAACAGTTACTTATATTTCACATGACTTAACACTCATCTAAAAGGTCACGTCTATTTTGATGGGGGAATAATACAAATGACATTTGCTTATGTTTTCCGTCAGTGAGTTCATGTCCCCGAGGCGCTACGTTCGACTTAGATTTTATAGTGGACTCGTCCATCAGAACTAGTGAGAGCGACTACGCCCTTCTATATCAATTTGTCTCAGATGTTATTACCAGTTTACCGACAGGTAAAGTGAATTTTCGAGTTGGACTGGTCACCTGGGATACATATCGTGTCACAATTCTACGTCTGACCTCAGATATCTTGACGTTTAATGAGGTATGTATGAAGCAAATTCTATTAATGAGTGTTTTATCGTTATCCTTATCATTTTATCAGCCCCACAATAGCTCCCTAAACTTCCTAACACTTATGATTGGCTCGTGTCCTTTATTTTCTATCTCCTTTGGTTCGTTTTTCCATTATCCTTTTTGTATCTCATACTTGATCGTATTGTGGTAATATTCGTTTATTCACATTACATTGTGTAAAAACCTCAAGAGTAAGGGTTAATATGAGACAACTTACGAGTATGGAACATTTAAGTTAATAATTTAATAGAAACTGGAACTTGGCTTCTGCATAATAAAATGAATCTTTTATTGGTTCAGCTGAAAGACACATAAATTATGAAATATGTGAAATTTGATATTACATCCAACCAATGATTCACACAGAGGGCTCCTCCCCCCCCCCCCAATACTGATGGATACACCTGTTTATATCTAAACCCAAAAATAGTTGATCCCACCTGCTGCTAGTCTAAGTCTACTAAGATTGTGTGATTTAACATCAAAGGTCTAAAGCTAAACAGTACTTAGAATTGGAGTTAACAGCTCTCTTGTGCGGTCATCTGGATTGGATATCTTCTCGCAAGGACACAAGTTCATTGGCTTCTCCGTCTAATAACTAAATTGAGCAAATAGTATTGGTTCTACTCTTCGTTCGGTCAATTATAACTCCATGACGATGTTTGAATTTACTAAAATATGACTAATGCTATGGCATTGCGTACACGCCCTATCAATACAATTGTATGGATTGAAGGGATCGATTTTTAATTCACCTATCACCTATAACTATCTTCACATGAAATGTCCTCAACAAAGTTGTTGGAATAACCTGAGGCTAAGCCAAGACAATACCAAGTCGTCGAGAACTGTAGCCTGTTAGTTGCAATAACACAATTTCAATGATAAATATCACAATAATTACATTATTCTACACAAATCACATAGACCCCTCTCTCCTCTCCATAATTTGATTGTTTTCAACGAGACGTGAACGAGCAGATAAAACAACCAATTGGAAGTCGTCTTTTAATTTAAAAATCAACAAATCTAAGAATATGTCTTTATTATCTGATTGCTACTTAAATGCAGTCATGCAAATTTATACAAGTAAACTTGTTCCAGATTTCAAAGGAATTATAAAATCTTACAAGCAATTACAGGCATCTCATTAGATATTAATAATATCAGTGTAACTGTTGTGACTGTATGTGTATGGTTTTTTTTTAAATTTTCATTAAAACTATTGATATGACCCCATATTGTAACTGTATGCAACATAATATTTTTCTAATATTGTTAAAATATTTGCAAAACCTTTTATCCATATTAGAAAATATATTGTTATAGTGTTTTGTCTGTTAGAAATGTAATTTATTTCTGAAGTTATCTACATTATGTAAAACTGTCTTTTTTTACAATAAAAATATTTAATTGATTACTTACCGAGAATTGTAAACAAAAACATACATAATATTGTATGTGACCCTCCAATAGCTTTACAATTTTCAATTTTCGTTTTTCACCTCTTATCAGAAAACTTTCAGTTTGATTTATCTCAGATTGATGTGCTCTATTATAGTGATGTTATCAATATTCAATTTCTTCTCGTTTATACCTAGTATTCGTTTATAATCATTTTTATTGTCTATCTATATCTCTTTGTTATTGCCTTTGTTTAACTTTCGTTGTTACAAGTAGAAGTGTTCTCTGCAGAATTCCTTCTTTTGTGCTGCTTGTGAGCTTCATATCTGTGATTTTTTTTTTGCATGGTCTGCCTCCGATTTCATATATCTTTCCTCTTTCTTTTTATATTTGATTTTTACTGTTTTATTATCGTTGTTTACACACATGTTTGGTATGGCTCTTGAGTATATTATATTACTTCTGTTCT
The DNA here is from genome assembly GCA_034231615.1 of Meghimatium bilineatum. Taxonomy (NCBI): domain Eukaryota; kingdom Metazoa; phylum Mollusca; class Gastropoda; order Stylommatophora; family Philomycidae; genus Meghimatium; species Meghimatium bilineatum. Next base: position 28,816 of record CM067314.1, read on the forward strand.
GTTAGTTCGTCTTGTTGATATAAATATTATCGGGCTTCTACTGTTTAGTTATACTTGTACCAGGCATAAACTTGGGTACCTATGTACTTGACGAATGTGTTTGTTTAAATACGTTTTTCTGAATACACATTTTAATTATTCTGTAGTTGTTGCATGTTTTCTTGTTTATCTCATATCCGAGCTTTTCAAATCATCCTTATATTTCATTTCTTTCTGGTTACAATTGTGCGTAGAAATAGTGTATTACGAATAATTATCCTTCTGTGTTGTTGTTTATAATATCATTTGTTTTATCAAAAATTTCTCCACTTCTTGTTTCATTCAGAATCCGATGAATAGTAAAGATCGATAATGGTAATGGGATGAATGAAGCGTAAGCCAATATTCTTTTTCACTTTCAGTATATGGTCCTCACATTTAATCCAGAATTCTTTGTTAATGTCGGAGAGCATATAATATGTCATTTTCTGAACATCATTAAGTTTGAAGGTTTTATTTTCCATTGCCGTGACTCCTTTAATTTTATACCCAACAAATTCTATTGGATTTAAATGTGAATGATACGGTGGTAATCTTATACATCTATGTCTATGCTCCTCTATAATTGTAGCAATATGTAAAGTCTTCGCTCTGTGTGCATTCTTTACCAACATCAGCAACTCAGGTTTCAAGTGCAGTTCAGTAAGTGAAATATTTTATTTTCTAAGCCATATTTTAATGTCTTCCTTAGTAGACGAGGTTGTTAGGATTGTATCTTCACATGCAACAGCATTGTGGTAGGAAGCGTTGTCCATAACCAGACAGAAGGGCCTATCTAATGAGGGAAGTAGAGTCTTCTCTGTCCACTCTCTAAATATATGACCATTTATCTCAGCATGGTAGTCTCGATTATCGGTAGATTTGGAAATGAAAATTAGTTCACCATTCTCCAAAAGACCATTTTGTCTGCTACATGTATGTGCCACTATTAATCTTTAAACTTTACTACTCGGTACATATCTCTTAATAGCTCAATATACAGATTGTCATTCCTTTTCATTTGTGTGGTGAGCGTTTATCCATGTTTCATCTATATATACAATATCATAAGTTTCTTTACGCATCATCTCACTAATTTGTCTCAGATATTTACTTCTGATAGTTACTAAATGTGGTTTCTCACAAATGACGCTTCTGCCACATGTATATTTGTGAAATGTAAATCCTGAACCCCTTACAGATCTCCATAATATATTTTCTAAATGTGAATGTTGTTCTTTTCTAGATATGTTTTCAATGTCTTTATTGTCACTGCTTCTTTGCAATCTAATCGTCCATGAATTGCTTTCTCAATAATTTCTTCATCGAAACTATCAACAACATTTCTTCTTCCTCTCGTTTCTTTTGGTTTAAAAAAATTATGGTTATCTTCTCGTAACCACCTTGATAATATTTTGCAGTTTGTACCCATGGCGTGCTGTGTTCTTTTTGAGGGCTTAGAAATACTATGAAATAGAGTATATCGTCGCGCACTTGTGAAAAATATTTGTACAATCTCATAGTTATACTTTTTAATAAAACGAATTTAACTTTCCAAGACATGGTTATATTATAGTTGTAAATGCTGCTTTATAATTCATTCATTCATTTCCCTTTTGCGCTGAAGTTAGCGCATAGGGCAGAGGTCAGATCTCTCCAATTCTGTCTGTTCAAAGCTATTCTGTGCAGTTCTTGAATAGTATGAATATTGGTTGTTTTACTTTCTCTAAGTATTGTTCTTCTGAGTGTTTCTTTTGGTCTACCCCTTGCTCTTTTGCCTGTAGGTATCCATTCAAGAGATTGGTGGTGTATTCTGTTGGTGTCTGCGCGTAGGACATGACCGATGTAGGACCAACAGCGTTTTCTGATAACATCTGTGATGAAATTTTGATGTGTCTCTTCTCTGATTTTATCTGACTTTATAATACGCTGTAATAATTTACACAAATATGATAGTTGAATACATCACAATAAAATCACATCGAATATGAGATACACCTCTGAGGAAACTGACGTTTCGCTATTATTTTAATAAATAACTATGAAAAAAAACACCAATCTAGTGCTACTTCTTAGTATTTCACTTGTTTCTTACCGATATCAACTGACCGTGTAAAATAAAACACGGAGCATGGTAAATGGTACTGTACTCTGTCTATTTTGTTTGTCAATAAACAAACAATTGCTACCTTAAGAACGACATTCGTAACGACTGCTGCGATAAATCCGTTCAATCTAGGTAATTATTAATCATAAATCTTTAACGAGGTTATGAAATAATACACTCATGCAAAATATGGAGTCGATACGCTCAGTAATTACGGAGATAATAGACAATATCGGAGGACAACTATTAATGGACGCACGATAGATACGTCTCGCTCCCTAGTCTCTTAAAATCGTGGTGTTATCTCTACCTATTATGTTACTACATCATAATTAATCCATTATCTAGACTTACAAGTTCAGTCGTTGTTATAACATAGTGGGCGTCGCGGTTCTGCTAGTTCATTCGCCAAGACGTCCAATTAAAGATCCCGACAACTGCATACCTGGTCTTAGCTGATCGGACTTGTTATTGGTTTGTTACATATAATATGCGAAAAGTGACCAATGAAACGAACATTCCTGTCGCATCAACCGTACAGTCAAGATGAGTAATGATATGCATTTTTCAGATTAGTAAGGAAGAAAGAATTATTAAGAGAAATAAAGATCAGGCAAATAAAATATTTTGGATAGATTAAAAGACACCTTATTGAAGACCTTGTTGAGGGTAAAATCAAATGGAAGCGAGCAAGAGGTAAGCAGAGATACAAGTAGGAGAGTAACATCACAAGATGGACTGGCTACATTGTAGTAGAGTGCATCACCAAAACAGGAGAGAGGGGATGTCGGAGGTCTTTTGCAGCCATCCTTCGTTGCGGAGACAGCATTTGATGATGATGAGTAAAGCTTACTAATGGTAAAAAACTTTGGCTTACTTGTAATTGATTGGTCCATGAAAAGTTGGCTGACATGTGATTGGTCCATGCTTTTCATTGACGGGCAACACATACACATATACAATTATTGTCATGTGGACTCATTAGCACCATCCTTCTAAAGTAACGCTTTTAAAATGTTCCCGTGATTTTCATGTTACTTTGTGTCTACAGCCAATAAAATTAGCGGGGAAATAAAAAATAAAGCGTAGTTACTTTAGAAGGATTATGCCCGATAGGACCACGGGCCTGAATTACAGAGGTACTCGACCGATCATGGGTCATGGCTATGAAATTAATGGAGAAAAATATACACACGCTGTAATCCAACATTCAAATGTAAAGATGGTCTGTGGATATGGTTTATGTCTGCTATCACAAATACATCATGCAGCAGCTATATGTATTCTGGAAGTAAAGACTGCGAGGGAGAGTAGATGGCTACCGCCTTCATTTGCAGAGCCTCTAAAATGTGAGATCGCTAACATCTCACACCCCTACGGCATTAATAAATGCTATGGGTTACTTTACTATATATATATATATATACCTTACTACTTTACTTTATCATCTTCAACTTGAAATTAATTAATTACTGCCTTGATCAAGTTTGCTTGAAATTAATTAATTACTGCCTTGATCAAGTTTGCTTGAAATTAATTAATTACTGCCTTGATCAAGTTTACTTGATCTCTTATACAAGATATATATATATATATATATATATAGGACTCCACCTCTATTAGGTACCTGCTGTGTAAAACTGACATCCAACAATTAAATCAAGGACGTTTTTTGATAATCGTTGAAGGCACACATAATTACACACACAACTCAAAGTTTCGATCAAAAGGCCTCTATAAAAAAAATTAAAACAAAATTAAAACATACAACATAAAACGGACAGTAAGGATATGGACGTTTACATTGGCATGTGTAATATAGATTGACCGGAAGAGGTGAAACAACACCGGACAAGGAATATATGAAAATGACTACATACTTTTGACAAACAGAAACTATGGAACAACTAGAACTAAACATGAGACAGGAGCTCATTGATGCTGTCGGGTTTGAGAGTGTCATATTGGTAAATTTAGCGATTCTCAAGCGCAAGATGGGTCCGGTAATCGAAGAAGCACGACTTAATGGCCGTAACCTGAATGTCATGGGCGCGTCGACTGTCCGTGTCATTGAAGTGAACGTCTACTGGATAACCGAAATGGTTTTTTATGCTATACAGATGTTCACAGAATCGGCCTGCGAGCCTTCTTCCAGTTTCACCTTATATGCCACGGCGCAACGTTTGCATATAATGGCATAGATGACGTTGTGTGGCACACATGTGAAGTTCTCCTCAATGATGAAGGTGGCTTTAGGAAATGTGACAGACCGGGGTCTGGGTGATATAGGCACATAACTAGCATTTGCCGCGTTTGCAGCTGATGGTGCCGAAATGTTTAGGAACGTGAAGCTGGAGGTTACACCGGACCAATAGATCGCGGATGCTCTTGTCACATCTGTAAGCAACAAGAGCGGTGTCACAGAACACTTACGGCGTCTCGGGATCAGAGTGGAGAAGAGTAAAGTGACGAAGTAGGACATGCCGAAAGACAGAGCTATAGGGGTGGAAAGTGAAAACAAGCTTGACACTATCACGGCGTGAAATGCAACACATTGATTGTGTTGCTCTTGTGTAAATGTTGTCACTACGGACGCTGGTGGCACACAATGTGAAGGTGTGTTTATCTAAGAACGTGTCAAGCGATGATAAAACACAAATGTGTGTATTTATAGGAACGTGTCAAGCTATGATCAAGTGCATCGTTTGTTTACCTAAGAACATGTCAGATAATAGACAGACGGGAATCATACCAGGTAGAAGCTTTCTGGTTGGTCTGAGGCAACGTGAGTTTATTGTAACCAGAAGGATTAATTTCTGATTGGCCAGAGGTTTTCTTCTGGGGAAATGGAAGCTTTTGATTGGTTGGAAGTTTCTGGAAGTTTGGAGGAACTAAGGAGTGGAGGAGAAAGAAGGATTGCATTATCGACTGCCGAGCAGGACGGTCGCATTTCACTCCTGAGGAAGCAGTCCCCGGAGTCAGTTCCCCGGTTAGAGGTCAGTCTCTATAAGGCTTGTCTCGGACAGTCAGTACTTGTCTCCCAGGAGAGACAATTCCTAGTTAGTCTCGTAACAGTCAGAGTCTTCGGTCTCCCAGGAAAGACGAAGAATCAAAGCTTGATAGTTAGTTGGTGTATAATCTCTAAGACTTAGCTTATAACCCGAGTAAAACAATTGCCCAGTTGCAGATAATTTAGGAATAGTCTGCAGAGTTGAGGACGGACTCGAGTAAGACTAGATTGGGACTTGTGCCTTGTGTTTATTTGCCTATCTTATGAGTATGATGCTATTAATTGATGTATATCAACTTGTGTAAATAAACCTCATATTATTGTGAAGGAGTGCTTTGGTTAACTGATTTATGTCGAGCAGTATTACACAGATTTAGACCTGGTCACAGCACCAGTATTCCAGTAAGTCCTAACATGCATTTTCTTCCGTTGCAAATTATTGTGGCGCTGCAGATCTTCTTTCTGTCACACTAGTCTGTCCAGGACAGACAGTCAACTATATGTTTTCGGTAACAAGTTGTTTCTGTCACACCAAGTGCAGAGCTTGTTACTGTTACACCCTTACTACTGTACAGTCGATTCCCTAATGTCTCTTTTCTCATACAATTCAGTTTACTATATATTCTCTCTGCTTAACCCTAACCCTTTTAGTTCCATACTGTAATTCTACTAAAATCCTACACTGGTCAAACAGGAAATATACATTTCGTGCATTGGGGCTGTGGGTCATGTAGGAGATATACAATGCGTTCATTGATGTTATGGGTATCCCACACTGGTCAGGACGTCTTGGTTACTGGTAAATTTCTTCGGATATCCAAAAATTATTGTTTTAAATTATTAAGCTATGAGTAAATTAGAGTGCAATCATGACAAACATCTACTCATTGTGTGTGTGAAACTATTAAGATATGAGTAAATTAGAGTGCAATCATGACAAACATCTACTCATTGTGTGTGTGAAACTATTAAGATATGAGTAAATTAGAGTGCAATCATGACAAACATCTACTCATTGTGTGTGTGAAACTATTAAGATATGAGTAAATTAGAGTGCAATCATGACAAACATCTACTCATTGTGTGTGTGAAACTATTAAGATATGAGTAAATTAGAGTGCAATCATGTCAAACATCTACTCATTGTGTGTGTCTTTTTGAGCTCTTTTCTCCTGAACATATAATAGATGTCATCACATGTCAGAACTAAAGCATAATTGACGTAATAAAATAGTAGAAACGTTTTACTAACAATGATTTTACATTTATATCTTGTACAGAACATCAGAAAGATTGTATGCCATTATTATGGAAATGAAATTTCAAAAAGTCTGTTTACAGCTTGGAGATCCTTACGGTCACCAATCCGCAATACTGTTTTTGTTTTAATAACTGATGGTAAAAGCGACACGAGCCTTGTTAATGGAAGTAAGTCCAGATGCTTTCAATTTGAATATCTTTGTGATGATTTAGGTTGTAACACTCACAAATATTTTGTCTTACATCAATGGTCTTCAGTGTAGCCCGTATGGATTCATTGCGGGTCCAGGTAGTGTGTTGCAGATTCTAGAAGGAAACAATAGAACAGAACTTAGTTTATTGGGAATAAATGTTCTTGCCCATATGTTTCCACTAAGCAGGTTAATGGGTGGACATAGCTGTTTCCGCCATATGTTCCAACTAAACATGTTAATAGGTGGAGTTAGCTGTTCCTGCCAATATGTTTCTACTAAGCATGTTAATGGGTGGAGTTAGCTGTTCCTGCCAATATGTTTCTACTAAGCATGTTAATGGGTGGAGTTAGCTGTTCCTGCCAATATGTTTCTACTAAGCATGTTAATTGGTGGAGTTAGCTGTTCCTGCCAATATGTTTCCACTAAGCATGTTAATGGGTGGAGTTAGCTGTTCCTGCCAATATGTTTCCACTAAACATGTTAATGGGTGGAGTTAGCTGTTCCTGCCAATATGTTTCCACTAAGCATGTTAATGGGTGGAGTTAGCTGTTCCTGCCAATATGTTTCTACTAAGCATGTTAATGGGTGGAGTTAGCTGTTCCTGCCAATATGTTTCTACTAAGCATGTTAATTGGTGGAGTTAGCTGTTCCTGCCAATATGTTTCCACTAAGCAGGTTAATGGGCGGAGTTAGCTGTTCCTGCCAATATGTTTCTACTAAACATGTTAATGGGTGGAGTTAGCTGTTCCTGCCAATATGTTTCTACTAAGCATGTTAATGGGTGGAGTTAGCTGTTCCTGCCAATATGTTTCTACTAAGCATGTTAATGGGTGGAGTTAGCTGTTCCTGCCAATATGTTTCTACTAAGCATGTTAATGGGTGGAGTTAGCTGTTCCTGCCAATATGTTTCTACTAAACATGTTAATGGGTGGAGTTAGCTGTTCCTGCCAATATGTTTCTACTAAACATGTTAATGGGTGGAGTTAGCTGTTCCTGCCAATATGTTTCCACTAAACAGGTTAATGGGCGGAGTTAGCTGTTCCTGCCAATATGTTTCCACTAAACATGTTAATGGGCGGAGTTAGCTGTTCCTGCCAATATGTTTCTACTAAGCATGTTAATGGGCGGAGTTAGCTGTTCCTGCCAATATGTTTCTACTAAGCATGTTAATGGGCGGAGTTAGCTGTTCCTGCCAATATGTTTCTACTAAGCATGTTAATGGGTGGAGTTAGCTGTTCTAGCCCCATATAGAATCAAAGTGTCCTAGACACCATGCTGAAGTCAGATGTATCAGACCAAGTTTCGCATATTTTGCTGGAATGGCTGTCAATCATGTCACACATTATACGATCCTCCAGAGTTAGATCATACAAATCTGCAGGAGTTTGAGAATAAACAAAGAAAAACATAAAGAATACCTGCTGAAGGAAGATGACACACTTTTCTCTGGACCTTTTCTTTGTTTCACTTCAGAGATATATGCTAGTGTTTAGTTTTATGCATTATCTATAAGTCTGTTATTCAACATCGTGTGATACTTTTGATTTTCTTTCAATTGCTATCATAAATGAGATGTCATTGTGTTCTATTCCTCAGTCCATTATCAGAAATTTCATACGATTCTGGACATTGCATAGTTCTACTTTCCTGGTAAAGCTGGTGTTTGATGCCATGCCAGAGTATAACTATCATCGTCAGGTACTGTGCCGACTGGCGTAGACGATATGAATAGTTATCCATAGTTCTATTTCCAATATATTTTTATTAGAATCGTTGTTGAATTTGCAATGCCACATTGCCAGACAATGCCACAATTTTCTCACCAGTCTTGCCTTCTATCTTACCTGTTGTAATTATGTTATAAAGATACCCTTGTCTTGAAACATGTCGAAAAAAGGTGGTCGATTTCTGATATTACGTTTAAGTAACATCAATCTCGCATTTGACTCATTCTGCTTCTTCTCGTTAGTCTATCTTGCTGTCTATGTTATTCAGCATCATTCTATAGAAATACATCGCTGTTTTCTCCAATTTCCAATATTCCGTTTTCGTTGTTGTTTGTTTAGCGTTCGCTCCATTGTAATCAGCACGGTTATTCGTGAGATTTCCGCTGGCAGCGTATTGTCTATCTGACTGGAGTCAAATCTCTAAGCATCGGCTACCTCCACATTCACGGACAGGATCCCCAAATGTTTTAGCCAGAATTAGCACGAGCAGCCGTATGTCTGTGTCCAGGGTGCACCACGAGGAGGTACGTTTGGGAACTTGGTTATCTGCTAATCCTGGGTACGCCAAGAGCAAAGCGGTACCCTCTGTCACTATTGACATGTGCATATTACACAGTATATCCTTCATTTGTTTGAATGTTGATTTTGTCGACCCTATTGTGTTTCTTATCTCTGTTGAACTTCCATCTGAAATCATTGTTGTTCCTTAATATTTGAATTGGTGGGCACGCGTGAGTATTGATTCATTCACTTTGATCGTGAACGCTGAGGAATTTTGGTTGTTAAAAACAACCATCACTTCTGACTTATTATTTAAGAAAATGTGCCTATGTCATTTCTGTCTGTTACTACTATGTCATTTCTGTCTGTTACTACTATGTCATTTCTGTCTGTTAATACTATGTCATTTCTGTCTGTTACTACTATGTTGGTTCCTTCTTGTTGATCTCACTGTGTATTCTGTTACTACTGAGTTGATTCGTTCTTTTAGATCGTTCTCACTTTTGGCAATCAGAACAGTATTATCTGCATATTTTACATTATTTATGCAAGAGCTTTTTTATGTCAAATGCGCGTCTATCCGTGACTTTCGTAGTTACAAGACCTACCAACAGAATTAAATTAAACATTTTGCTACATGTTTTCCATTATCCATGTTCATTTCGCTGCTTGGCCTTGGCAGGCAACACCATGATGATTGGAAGTATATAACTAGTGACCAACGCAAATAACAGCAATAATCGAAAACATCACGTAAGAAAGCAGGTTATGTACAACATCACGCAAGAAAGGTTATGTACAACATGACGTAAGAAAGCAGGTTATGTACAACATGACGTAAGAAAGCAGGTTATGTACAACATGACGTAAGAAAGCAGGTTATGTACAACATGACGTAAGAAAGGTTATGTACAACATGACGTAAGAAAGGTTATGTACAACATGACGTAAGAAAGCAGGTTATGTACAACATCACGTAAGAAAGCAGGTTATGTACAACATGACGTAAGAAAGCAGGTTATGTACAACATGACGTAAGAAAGGTTATGTACAACATGACGTAAGAAAGCAGGTTATGTACAACATGACGTAAGAAAGCAGGTTATGTACAACATGACGTAAGAAAGCAGGTTATGTACAACATCACGTAAGAAAGGTTATGTACAACATGACGTAAGAAAGCAGGTTATGTACAACATGACGTAAGAAAGGTTATGTACAACATGACGTAAGAAAGCAGGTTATGTACAACATGACGTAAGAAAGCAGGTTATGTACAACATCACGTAAAAAAGCAGGTTATGTACAACATCACGTAAGAAAGCAGGTTATGTACAACATCACGTAAGAAAGCAGGTTATGTACAACATCACGTAAGAAAGCAGATTATGTACAACATGACGTAAGAAAGCAGGTTATGTACAACATGACGTAAGAAAGCAGGTTATGTACAACATCACGTAAGAAAGCAGGTTATGTACAACATGACGTAAGAAAGCAGGTTATGTACAACATGACGTAAGAAAGCAGGTTATGTACAACATGGCGTAAGAAAGGTTATGTACAACATGACGTAAGAAAGCAGGTTATGTACAACATGACGTAAGAAAGCAGGTTATGTACAATATGACGTAAGAAAGCAGGTTATGTACAACATGACGTAAGAAAGCAGGTTATGTACAACATGACGTAAGAAAGCAGGTTATGTACAACATGACGTAAGAAAGCAGGTTATGTACAACATCACGTAAGAAAGCAGGTTATGTACAACATGACGTAAGAAAGATTATGTACAACATGACGTAAGAAAGCAGGTTATGTACAACATGACGTAAGAAAGCAGGTTATGTACAACATGACGTAAGAAAGCAGGTTATGTACAACATGACGTAAGAAAGCAGATTATGTACAACATCACGTAAGAAAGCAGGTTATGTACAACATGACGTAAGAAAGCAGGTTATGTACAACATGACGTAAGAAAGGTTATGTACAACATCACGTAAGAAAGCAGGTTATGTACAACATCACGTAAGAAAGCAGGTTATGTACAACATCACGTAAGAAAGCAGGTTATGTACAACATGACGTAAGAAAGGTTATGTACAACATCACGTAAGAAAGCAGGTTATGTACAACATGACGTAAGAAAGCAGGTTATGTACAACATGACGTAAGAAAGCAGGTTATGTACAACATCACGTAAGAAAGCAGGTTATGTACAGCATCACGTAAGAAAGCAGGTTATGTACAACATGACGTAAGAAAGCAGGTTATGTACAACATGACGTAAGAAAGCAGGTTATGTACAACATGACGTAAGAAAGCAGGTTATGTACAACATGACGTAAGAAAGCAGGTTATGTACAACATGACGTAAGAAAGCAGGATATGTATTGTTTTGATGCTGCACTGAGGCCTTATTTGGCGAGAGATCCCTATCTATCTGTGGTGAATTTGATTACAGAAATCGACTAACGTTGATTGATTACAACCTCGTGGTTATAAACACTGAAGTTTATATATTTCATATTAACGATATCTATCAAATTATTGATCTATGTCCCATTAGCGATATATGTCATATTTGTCATATTTGCGATATATTTCAATTTAGCGATATATTTCAATTTAACGGTGATTTAGACAAATCAGCTTCGAGTGTAGTGCACTTGTGAGAGTTTACAGTAATCGTTTCACAACCGTGTTGCGCCTGATTCGTTTAACAGCCGTGATGTGCTTGATTCGTTTCACAGCCGTGATGTGCTTGAATCGTTTCACAGCCGTGATGTGCTTGATTCGTTTCACAGCCGTGATATACAGGATTCGTTTCATAGCCGTAATTTACATGATTCGATTCATAGTTGGTTGGTTTCTCATCCAGCAGTCCATGGGGTCATGCACTTAGCCCCAGCTCCTGATAAACAACGAATTTGTGTCTGTCGGATGAGAAATGTATCATTGTGGTGAAGGGGCCCAGCGATATTGTCTTGTGATCATTAGGATTCGGGTTCGAAATCTGACCACGACTCTTTTTTACAAAAGCATTTTCCAGAGGTCCATTAAATTATCGCTTCTGCTACACTGGTCCGTGATGCTAGTTGTACTCTCAGTGGTGATCTGCATATATAAATAACCAGAGGATGTTCCACAAAGTGGAGAGTGCCGCATTAACCAAACTGAAGCTAAAGTAAAGAGGTTACTATAAAATCCTAATAAACGATGTAAAAATTAAATAACTAACAATAAAACGACGAACAAGGACAATATTTCACGGTACGATCCAACAGGAAACTTTCTCAAGAAACACATACCACTAACAATAAAAAAATAACACACAAAAATATTCAAAATTAGAATGAATTGGACATGTTTCTCTCACCAAAAAACATTGCCAAGTGAAACTGCACGACGCATATCTAGTAATATGTGAGCGTATAATATCTGTGCACTATTGATAGCCAAAAGTAGACATAGATCACATGACAAATGCTAGGGGTGATGAAATTATGTGTAATAGATAAGATCAAGTGTACGACCAATGTGAAAGACGAGATATGCAAAATCAATGATGCGGAGGTCAAGACACTCAATTACGAACAAATGGTACATATGTGATTTAAACAGCGGGTCGGTCATCCGTCACCATCCATGAGCCTGTGCCTTTACTAGATCACAATTAAGAACATTATATGAAGCCAACAGAGCCTTTACCGCAACAACACGCAGTCTAACAATGGAAGTATTTGCCGGCAAAACATGCACGTAACTGGCTGGAATCGAAAGCTATTCCCATGCGTACATTCTAAATGGCACAATGAATATGATTCAGAAAGTCAATTGAGGTGATCTACGCGGGGGTGGGTGGTGTTATTAGAGAGAGCTAAAGTGCAGGCATAGTACGAAAACTCAGTTTATCTTTGTCCCTGGACATGCCGGTGTGTAGGGAACAGAACTGTCCAACAAATTAGTTAATCTCGCCACCATAACATGTGGTAATCATATGAAACGAGCACACATATTCATTGCTATTCGTGAGTCTACACGATCAAATAATTTTAAGATAAATGAGCATGAGTCAATATCGAGAATGCGCGAATTGTGAGTGAGGATGGGCGTGGCCCATCCAGAACGCTTGTCAAAGTTTACAAAAATATCCTTGAGCCAACATATAAGAGGAACCATTAGCTGTTAGACCTTGAAACATATTTACTGAAGCGGGGATCTGAGCACCCATGGACTGTGTTCGGTGTGCGAAGAGGATAATCAAGATATCTAATAGCTGCCTAATACCTCTCTTAAATTTCCATATCTTTCCTCCATCCTTCTTCCTCACTCAGTCTATCTGTTTTTCATCATATGTGTTGCTGCTAAACATGACTAAAACCAATAAATTGTATGGACTGTTTTAGCAATAACCATGGCTAGTACTATCAAGAGTACTGGTATACATATAATCACCGTTGGAGTCACAGACAACATCGACCAGGACGAAATGAGGGGTATAGCTACTAAACCCGAACACGCATTTTTGGCCAAGACTTATTACGAGTTGCACACACTCGCAAACTCAGTTGCAGATGCAGCTTGCGGAGGTAAGATGTCATACAACAACTGTCATACAACTACTGTCATACAACAACTGTCATACAACAACTGTCATACAACAACTGTCATACAACAACTGTCATACAACAACTGTCATACAACAACTGCCATACAACTACTTCTTCATGTGTTTGATTCTTGTTTTATCATTTTTCCTCGTTCACGTTTCTATTAATCTTGTTTCTATTAATCTTGTTTCTATTAATCTTGTTTCTATTAATCTTGTTTCTATTAATCTTGTTTCTATTAATCTTGTTTCTATTAATCTTGTTTCTATTAATCTTGTTTCTATTAATCTTGTTTCAATCATTATAACAGTTTTTACGGACTGACGAAATATGTATATAAAGTGACATTGTGATAACGGAATTGGGACTTTGAGAAGAAAAAAATGGTTATATAATCGCATTTGTTATAAGATGATGTTGTTAGCGAAGCATTTCACTGTATATCACCAAGTCTGTCGCCAAACAAACGTCTGCATTCTTCTCTATTATCAGAACAGCTGCCTCAAAGTTTTTGTCTCAATTCAGTGCAGTGTGTCCATGTCTTGCCTTCACGTTCATTGAAGTATATGCAGTCTTGAAGCATGTTTATACAATTTCTCTATTCGTGTTTCATATTGGTATTCTTTTTTGTAAATCATCCGCTTAAGGTACATGTAGCATGTCACTGCTATGTCACATGCCATTTCTGTGTGACATGTCATTTATATGTGGCATGCCATTCTTGATTCTTGATTACAAACTACCTTCACAACAAGTGGGGCATTCCCATAAGTGATCCACTCTCCATTCCAGGAGCCATCTCATTGTATGTAGACTCAGAGTCCCGGTCAGAGGGACTCCCCTCTCATCATCATCACCACATTCCGTCTCCGCAACGAAGGTTGGCTGCAACGTATCTCCAACATCTCCTGTCTCTTGCCTTCGTGGTGCACTCTGCTAGACTGTAACCTGTCCATCGTGTAATGTTACTCTCCCACTCGTATCTCTCCCTACCTCTTGCTCGCTTCCCTTTGACTTTACCCTCAAGTAAGGTCTTCAATAGGGTGTCATGTCTTTTAATGTGTCCAAAGTATTTTATTTGCCTGATCTTTATTTCTCTTAGTAGTTCTTTCTTCATATTAAGTGTCTTTAGCACCTCTTTATTTGTTTTCTTCTCTTTCCATGATGTTCTCCCTATTCTTCTATATACCCACATCTCAAAGGCATCAATTTTGTCTTCTAATTGTTTATTTAGTGTCCATGTTTCTGAGCCATACATTAATATGGAATAGATGTAGCATTTTATAATTCTCATTTTTAACTTGTTTGTAATTTGTTTAGATATTAATAATTTCCTCATGTCAATGACGGTACTTTTAGCCATTCCTATTCTCCTTTTAACTTCTGTTTCACATCTGCCATCATTTGTGACTATGTGTCCAAGATATTGATACTGTTTTACTTGTTGTAGTTTCTCTCCCTGTATGTTTATGTTTACCTCCTGTTCTTCTGTGTCTTTGCTGATTATCATGGTTTTTGTTTTTTGAATGTTTATATCCAGTCCATATTCATTACCTGATTTATTGACTTGATCTATTAGTCTTTGTAGTTCATGTTCACTTTCTGCTAAAAGAACAGTGTCATCTGCATATCTAATGTTGTTTATTATTTTCCCATTGATCTTGAGTCCTGGTATTTCTTCTATATTTTTAAAGATATTCTCTGTGTAGATATTACATAGGCTTGGTGATAAAATGCATCCTTGTCTTACCCCTATTCTTATTTATATGTATGGAGAGTAGCTGTTTTCATACCTTATTGATGCAGTTTGTTCCCAATATATATTTCTAATCAGCCTGATGTCTTTTCCATCTATGCCTATTTCTTGAAGACATTTGATTAATTTTTCATGTTGGACTCTGTCAAAGGCCTTGCTGTAGCAAGGATACTCCCCTCTAGATACTCCCAATTCCTATATTTCTGTTTGTGTACGTTCTCAGCCTCATTGAAATCATCTTCATCTGAATTCATTACTGTCTTGATCAAGTCTGCTTCATCTTTTCTCAGCATTGTGCCGTCTTTCAGCGCATTGCCTGCCAGTAAGACAGTTCTCTCGTTTCCTTTGACCCCAGCATGATCAGGGTAGTATATCAATGTGATGCTCTTGACAATTGAGTTTTTCAATAAGTCCCACCATTCTTTTCTCAGCATGTAGTTTTCTTTCTTGCGCAGCATGTTTTGAAAGTCTGTGAGTATTACTAAGTGTTGATGTGTCAGTTATCAATCACTTAAGTGCTTCTGTAACTACCTCTAACTCCATCCTCATGCTCGATGTGACAGTGGGATATGCTTAAGATTTTTCAACCATCTTCACGTCGTTTCTATAGGCAACAAAATCACAACCACTTGTATTTGTGTTTCTGTTAACTGAGCCATCTATGTATATAAGTATGTCTTGTGGTTTCAAATGTAGGTAGGCCAGTTCATGCACCGTATCCGTTGCTCTTGACACCCGTCCATTTTCGACACGCTTTATCTAGTAGTATTATTACGTTAGTCAGTGATTTCTTCTCAGTGCCTACCTCCACCCATTCACTGCCCTTACCTATTTCTTCAAATTCACATAATCTTCGCAGAGTGTTTTCAGCATCTGTCATACATGATGACATGTGTGGCCACTATTACTCTGATGCGCTTGTGATTTCCATTTTTCCTGAGTATCCAGTAGTGTTTCCTTCGAGAACAGTTAGCCTGTGTTGGTAGAGTGAGTTTGTGATTAACAGACCGTTAATAATTTAACAAATAGCACAGATTTATTAGTTCTTCCCCGTTATTATTTCTTTCTAATGGTGTATCTCCAAATATTTCTCAACAGTGTACACGCTCTGCTCTCTTCTGCTCTATTCCCCTGTTGAATTCTCCCTACTGTATAATTCGTCATTGTTTTTAGTTTTACTAATGATATCTGAACGGATTTTGAAAAATTCAGATAATTCTTCCACTTTTATCACAAACATTTGAAAAAGAGAGAACACTGCGGGCAATTTACAGGCGACGGAGGCAGAAAAAGAAAACTAAAAACTCTCCTACCCCGAACTCTGCAATCTTGCATGCAATGCAATAGAATTTTCCTGGCATGAATCATAGTCACCTACACACTCACAACAAATAAGATAATCAAAAATATGTTGTTTTTTTACTTGTTCATCACAATTGTATTGCTTTACACACCATGCTCATCTTGGCTTGCGAAGGAGGCCATCATCTATCTATCTATCTATCTATATCTATCTATCTATCTATCTATCTATCTATCTATCTATCTATCTATCTATCTATCTATCTATCTATCTATCTATCTATCTATCTATCTATCTATCTATCTATCTATCTATCTATCTATCTATCTATCTATCTATCTATCTATCTATCTATCTATCTATCTATCTATCTATCTATCTATCTATCTATCTATCTATCTATCTATCTATCTATCTATCTATCTATCTATCTATCTATCTATCTATCTATCTATCTATCTATCTATCTATCTATCTATCTATCTATCTATCTATCTATCTATCTATCTATCTATCTATCTATCTATCTATCTATCTATCTATCTATCTATCTATCTATCTATCTATCTATCTATCTATCTATCTATCTATCTATCTATCTATCTATCTATCTATCTATCTATCTATCTATCTATCTATCTATCTATCTATCTATCTATCTATCTATCTATCTATCTATCTATCTATCTATCTATCTATCTATCTATCTATCTATCTATCTATCTATCTATCTATCTATCTATCTATCTATCTATCTATCTATCTATCTATCTATCTATCTATCTATCTATTTATCTATCTATCTATCTATCTATCTATCTATCTATCTATCTATCTATCTATCTATCTATCTATCTATCTATCTATCTATCTATCTATCTATCTATCTATCTATCTATCTATCTATCTATCTATCTATCTATCTATCGATCTAGTCTGTCTGCTTGTCTGTCTATATATATATATATATATGTGTCTGTCTGTCTATCTATGTAAATGTCTGTCTTTCTGTCTGTATGTATGTCTGTCTGTCTGCTTGCCCGCCTGCCTGTATGTCTGTCTATATATCTAATATATTTACGAAAGCAGTTGCGTCTTTGGGTACCACCAATGGCCCACTAGACAAACCACCTATGCAACAGAACACGTTAGTAGATGATATGCTGTTATATTTAGGTTCTCGTCTTATAGAAACGATATGGCACGCCATCTATACAATTGTGCGTCACATGCTTGTATTGTGTTGTTGTAGTGTGTTTTATGATTCGATGTTTTTTATATGTGTATTTGGTTGGGGTGGTATGTGGTTGGGATGGAGTCAGAGATGTACAGCACAGAACTGGGAAATAGGAAACTGACAGCACTGTTTTTGTGCCTATGACTGATACCCATCACAGGCGCAGTGACTTGATTCTTGATTAGCAACAAGCTTCACAGCACTGGGGCATTCCCATATATATACGTGGCCACACCATCTGATTTTCTGCCTCTGGATGTGGTCTTGAGATGATCTGTATTTATTTCCTGGTAACTTCATTTTATCCGTTGTTTCTTCTGGTGACATTTATAGCTCTCCTCAAACATCTCATTTCAAATACTTTGAAATGTTTTCCTAGTCTTTGTCAAGTAGTCATGTTTTTCATTCATGCTTAATCAATTATTATTAAAATAAATATTGTCTTTTAAACGAATTTTTGTTGGGATAGTAAGAATAGTCTGCATTTTCTCAGTTGTCCATATTTTATTAATGTTCGACAGCAATAGGTTGTAACCAACTGGTGGGACATCATGACACCTTTTAAGAACCACTGTTCTAAAATATGAACATTGAAGTTACTTACTATAATATGTATTGCACGTTATATTTGCAGTATTCGATCCTGAACTGTGGTGAGATCTACCATCTTGATGTATTATTCGATATGTTCTACTGGACAAAACACAAACCACGTATACGAATGTGTTGAGTTGAAACTACTATAACTACAATTCTAAGTATTCGAATATTAATATTGTTTCGGAAATAAAGCACTGTTTAAAAAGTTTCACTGGCTCTTAAACATTTTTTGTTATTGTCTTACGGGGCACTTATGCAGAGTTCATTCATTGTAAAGCTAATGTGTGTGTGTGTGTGTGTGTGTGTGTGTGTGTGTGTAATTGTTAACTCCCTTGGTATATTTAGACCGGGGGGGGGGAGAATACTCAATATGCTGGAGCTTTACGAATCACTTCACACATCCTAACAACGGTGAAGTTGAAGAACAAGATAGATAGGGGACGACCAAGGAAGAAAGTTCTAGATAGCCTGACATTGTGACGTGGAAGAACAGCGGTATAGGAAAGGAGTGATCAAGGCACAACAGACGGCAGTGTAAAAATAACAAGCACCAAAAATCATGGTCTATATGTGTTACTTCAGCGCCGAATATAATTCGTACGTTCTAGGCACGTATATAGGCATATAATTCGTATATAGGCATATAATTCGTATATAGGCAAACAATAGGTGACCTAAGCAAACTATCAGCTCGTCTCGTGACATGTATCCCGTCTGAGTAGATGGCTCCTTTAACAAGAATTGCACTAAGCTGAAAGCTAAAGTCTTCCGGATATGACAGAAAGTCCGGAGAAACATCCATCCTGCACATAAAATGTAAAAGCTAAGCGCTCTCAATTTTTGGGGTTCGTGAAGAAGAAGACGATGGAAAGACGACATTGCTCTCTAATTTCAGCGGTGTGATAGCTGATGCCTGTAGTTCTTAATGCTGTTGAGGCACATACAATAATCTTTGATTGTTTTTTCTGCTAAGTGATAATCTAGACACACTCTTTGATTGTTTTTTCTGCTAAGTGATTATCTAGACACACTCTTTGATTGTTTTTTCTGCTAAGTGATTATCTGGACACACTCTTTGATGGTTTTTTCTGCTAAGTGATTATCTAGACACACTCTTTGATTGTTTTTTTTCTGCTAAGTGATTCTCGTTGTTACCTTCTCTTGTGCTTGTTTCTTGATAAATGCCCCTTTTGGACAGTAACATAAAAAACTCCTAGAATCTTTGGTTTTTGTTATTTGTGGCTTTGTGTCTGTAAGTTATCAGTTAGACGTACGGGGTTGATAATACACACACTGGTGAAGAAATGATAGCACACGCACAGGGGGAAGAAATAATAACACAGGCGCAGGTAGGAGAAATGATAACGCTCGCACTATTTAATATATAACATACGCACTGGGTGAAGATACGATAACACACTTACCGGGTGAAGACATGATAACACACGCCTTGAGTTAAGATACGATAACACACGCACTGAGTTAAGATACGATAACACACGCACTGAGTTAAGATACGATAACACACTTACCGGGTGAAGACATGATAACACACGCACTGAGTTAAGATACGATAACACACGCACTGAGTTAAGATACGATAACACACTTACCGGGTGAAGACATGATAACACACGCACTGAGTTAAGATACGATAACACACGCACTGAGTTAAGATACGATAACACACTTACCGGGTGAAGACATGATAACACACGCACTGAGTTAAGATATGATAACTGACTATTGTTAGCACACTTCTTTGACAGCAAGAAAGTCAGTACGTTGAGAATTCTAGAATCAGGACGATAGTCATCTACGCTATCGTAGTGAGGTGTTACAACTCTTGACAGTTCCATAGACTTATGCAGTGAGGTGTTACAACTCTTGACAGTTCCATAGACTTATGCATGATACAAGTGGGCTATAGTTTTTTAGTACACAGCTGATAGTAAAACGTATTAATACGCATCAACCTTATTGACGACGGATGCCCGACAGTATAATCAAATGCCTTTTGACACAGCTCAAGAGGTTATGCCCTCTCGACTCTCGGTATGCCAGCCAACTGAAGGGGACAACTACACGATGTGTAGCATCATGTTAATTAGTTTATCAAATTGTATTCATTCATTTTTCTCTTGCGCTTAATTTAGCGCATAGGGCAGAGGTCATATCTCTCCAATTCTGTCTGTTCAAAGCTATTCTGTGCAGTTCTTGAATAGTATGAATATTGGTTGTTTTACTTTCTCTAAGTATTTTTCTTCTGAGTGTTTCTTTTGGTCTACCCCTTGCTCTTTTGTCTGTAGGTATCCATTTAAGAGATTTATGGTGTATTCTGTGGGTGTCTTCGCGTAGGACATGCCCGATGTAGGACCAACGGCGATTCTGATAACATCTGTGATGAAATTTTGATGTGTCTCTTCTCTGATTTTATCATTCGATTTCAATTCACTTCAATGGGTATTAGTTATCCTACGAAGACATTTGTTCTGCAAACTCAGTAATTTCTTTTCTGAAGATAAAGAGCTTTTCCAGCTCTCACATCCATATGATAGCACCGGAATAACTGACCTCCGGTAGTGACGTCTGTTGATGGAGGGTGTTTCTCTAATCAAGTCTGTGCCACTCCGTTGATCGTTGGATTAATCAACTAACATCGTAAAGTCAAGACCGATTTGTGTAACAGACGTCAGTTCATTCCAAGTTTTTTCATCAAATTGTATACTCAAGTGAAAACCAGTTCATGCTTGACATGTTGTGTGAACCAAGTCTTTAGATGTCACACTGTCATTAGGTCAGAAGCAGGAACTGGTAAAGTATGTGATAATTTAGCTTTTGTAAGTATTTATGTCCATGATTTATTATATTGTAATATGTATGCAAACCATACCAGGAGACTTCGCTTACACACACAAATGTTGTAATCTGTATGCAAACCATACCAGGAGACTTCGCTTACACACACAAATATTGTAATCTGTATGCAAACCATACCAGGAGACTTCGATTACACACACAAATAGAATAACCACATTAAATGGGCCAACTGGGAAACGATTTTAGAGAATCAAAGTCTGTATATTTTATTTGAATATTGAAAAGTGAGTGAAGTTTTGATGTTTGTCTTCACTCATTGTGTAACAAAGTGTTTATATCGTTGGTTTCTGTGTTGATCCACACTTGACAGTGTTCATCCTGACATCGGTTATCAGACATTGAATTGACGTTGGGTACACACTGACTGGTTGTTGGAATCACTAATACCGGGGACCAAGGGAATGGAAGAATAACTTCCAGTGTGTCAAGTTCATCGAACTCAAAACATTTAGCGAAATAAAAGAAAGAACCACTAAAATTAGAAGAACAACTAAGATGAAGAATAATTAAGGAATCCCACATCGCATCAAGATTATTTGGTCACAAGCGTCCCAAAATAGCCAAAGAAAATATCAGTATGTGTTAGAAACATAGAAATTGCCAGGAGAAGAACATTAGACATATCTTGGAATCACGCTTGATCGACAGCTAATCCTCAAGAAGCATGTACAAAATGTCAAAAATAAAGCACTTAAACGGTTACAACTACTGAAAAGTCTCACTGACACATCTTGGGTATCAGACAAGGCTACTATCAGATGACTATATCTTGGTTATATATGTTCTGCTTCAGAATAGTGCACACCTGGCATCATGTTCCACGACAAATGTAGAATCTCTAGACAGAGTACAGAACAATGCCCCACGTCTTATTAGTGGAACAATGAGATCTACACCAACGGCTGCATGTGAAATGCATACACATGCAGAACCTCTTGAGATATGGAGAGATATGGCTGTAATCGAGGCTTATGAAAGAAGCAAAAGAATGAACAAAGACCACCCAAATAAACAACTTGTAAAAACTGGCAACTAAACTACAGAATAACACAAAAGTCAGTCCTAAGCCCTGTCAATGAAATAAAAGACCTCAGACCCCATATTACCTCACAGACAAGAGAAAAGAACTGCAAAGAGTAGAGAAATGTTTACCACCACATGTAGGTTTTACATTGCTGTACATCAAGACACATGTAAGAGATAATGCAACCAAAAGTTCCGACCACGTAAGTTTTATGAAAGCAACACAGAAAACAATAGACACCTATCCAGAACAATGGATTCATGTTTATACTGATGGGTCTGCTGTGAAATCCATCATCAAAGCAGGTTATGGTGTCTATATAGAAAATACAGACAAAATATCTCATGAGTTGTTTGATGCCTGTGGGTATAGAGATGTTCTAACTATGAAGTCGAAATGACAGCACTAGAAGTTGTCTCGTACCACCTGAAGACCATGTCTGATGCCTTTCCATCAAAAGTCGAAAACATTGTGATTTTTACAGACTAGCCATGCAGTCTTCTGTTCAAGCAAACTAATGTGATGGACATTGTAAGCCTGAGCTAGTTGAAATATATCTCCAAGCTAACCAGTTGCTCACATCTTATGATGTCAACATTGGTATGCAGTTGATTCCTGGCCACTCAACACCACTTGGAAATAACAAGACAGACACACTAGCAAAGACTGGAGCACAACAAGAACAGCCATACACACAAACAACCATGTACACAGTTAAAATGATGTTGCAATTTGCGAACAAAAAATTGGATGAACAGATGGGCCATTGGAAACACTGGGAGGGAAATGTATAAATATATGACCAGATAAAATCCTTAAGATAACATCAACCTCCTGGGAAGGAAAGACCAGAGTATCAGCTTCTGACTGCGCACACAACATGTACAGCTTAGCAATCACATGAACATAGTACAACCATAAGATACTCCACCCTGCCGGCTGTGCACACATGCCTAAGAAACATAACCACAACCTTTTTGGATGTCCAGCACTGGATGCCGTCAGTAAAATGTTTCTCCATCCATTGTCAGACAAATGGAACACTTTATATGGAACAACAACTGCTTACAAACACAAACCACACAATGACTTTGGGTCAAAGGGCATGAGTCCATGAACATTGGATCAGCCACCAACCAACCATGGATTACAGAAATAAAAGAGTCAATGAAAACAAACATATATGAAGCACACAAAAAAGTCATGTCCAGAGAACTCTTCTACACATGTCGCTGCAAGCATATAGAGGTATAAAGGCATAAGAAATAAAGATGAAAACATCTGGTGATAGAGAAAAGTTTGTGAATATAGTACGTATAGTAAAGAGACAAAAATGTGACGTTGAACATATTGAAAGTGATAAAAAGTGGGTGTGGGTGTTGAGAACAGCTATATAAATAACGTTCCACACACAGAAACATGTTACTATGAGGTATGCAGTTAGTGAAATGTATACACACGTTGTAATCTCGTCGTTTTTCACATGGGCTTTTCTTTCAATTTCATTTGCAATTTCTGTAATTTTTCATGCTCTGTGTGAAAAAATAACCAAATGGCAACCTTATAATTAGTAAAGCAAAATGAGTTAAACAGGTTACTGAAAACACTTACCTTGCCTATAAATAAAAATATATAAAAAAGTATATATTTTAAAAAAAATACAATAAAACTAAACAGGACAATTCTACACGTATCGGCTCAAATGGAACCTTTTTCAAGAGACAAACAACAGTAAACACCACAATAATAAACAGAATAGATGACTTAGCCTGTCTAAAGCCACTTCTCCAAAACATAAAACTCACGTCTCCATGACGCAGGATTGGAAACACATCTAGTAAAAGAGAAAATACGTGCATTCATTATAAATAAACTAGAAAGTGGTAAATTAGAGGCAATAAAGATGTGGTTGGAGTGTTTATAATGAATGCAAGAATAATATAAGAAAAAGACCCCTTTTGTCACTTTATCAGACATGCAGGTTTTAAGAACATAGTCACAACAGGCAAGACTGAAGGGAACAGAGACAGATGGGGACAACGTGAGAAAATATTCGTTTGACAACCGAGCAAGGCATGGAAACAACAACAATCCTGATAACAATACTATGGACAGAGAGCCATGGTCGCCTACGCCAACCAGAATGGCATATGATAATGATTGATGAGTAATGATAAGGTTGTGTGGTGGTGGGGTGAGTGGGTTTGGGGAAGGAAGGATACAAGAAGAATCATCATTTGAAAACGCATGGAATGAATGTGAAACCAAATATAGACATAGACATATATATATACAACCACACCTAAACATACATATAAATGTATACACACACCAAGAGTTAAGAAATAAATATATAACAAAATAGACACAGATGTGTGAAGGATACCTACACAAAATGCACAGGCATGTAAATGTATCCACACATAGGAAAGGGCTCACACCAGAATAGGCATACATATTGACACAGACTGGAGATACGTGCATTAACATAAACAAGCGCTCACATAAATACATATATATATACATAAATATGAACGTGCATCCACATAAACACGTTCTCACAAAAATGAAAACAATAACATGAACATTCGCACACATAGAAACATTTACATATATTGATATAAATATAAACGTTCGTTCACATAAAGATAATGCTATAACAACTGCATATGTATACATAAAAATGTGTGGCCCAAAGTAATTGTGTGGATACATAGAACCATGTAAAACAACTTGCATATACAAATAACTATACAAGTGTGGGCACCCATCGTAGAGACAACTGCAATAACACCGAGGAAATCAAAGTATAAATATGTAAATTATTGAGCAATAACAATATGGCATTCTAATGTACAATTTATGAACTAGAGTACAAAATAATCACATGTTGACACACAAACGAAAGAAGTTTAGGTGCGGTTGTATATATATATATATATATATATATATATATATATATATATATATATATATATATATATATATATATATATATATATATATATATATATATATATATATATATATATATATATATATATATATATATATATATATATATATATATATATATATGTCTATATTTGGTTTCACATTCATTCCATGCGTTTTCAAATGATGATTCTTCTTGTATCCTTCCTTCCCCAAACTCACTCACCCCACCACCCCACCACCACACAACCTCATCATTACTCATCAATCATTATCATATGCCATTCTGGTTGGCGTAGGCGACCATGGCTCTCTGTCCACAGTATTGTTATCAAGATCGTTGTTGTTTCCATGCCTTGCTCGGTTGTCAAACGAATATTTTCTCACGTTGTCCCCATCTGTCTCTGTTCCCTTCAGTCTTGCCTGTTGTGACTATGTTCTTAAAACCTGCCTGTCTGATAAAGTGACAAAAAGGATCTTTTTCTTATATTATTCTTGCAATCATTATAAACATCCCAACCACATCTTTATTGCCTCTAATTTACCACTATCTAGTTTGTTTATAATGAATGCACGCATTTTCTCTTTTACTAGATTTTACTAGTGCACTTTTACTATCCTGCGTTATGGAGACGTGAGTTTTATGTTTTGGAGACGTGGCTTTAGACAGGCTAAGTTATCTAATTATGTTTATTATTGTGGTGTTTACTGTTGTTTTTCTCTTGAAAAAGGTTCCATTTGAGCCGATACGTGGAGAATGGTCCTGTTTAGTTTTATTGTATGTTTTTATATATATATACTTTTTTATATATTTTTATTCATAGGAAAGGTAAGTGTTTTCAGTAACCTGTTTAACTCATTTTGCTTTACTATTTGTTCATTCGGTTACTGCGGCACCCTACACTTTGTCGGATAACCTCCGACCATTTGGTTATTTATATTTGGCAACCTTATAGTCTGGTATTTTTTCACATGACCTATTCGTATTTATTACTATCCCTGTGAGTGTGTGTGTTTCATACTGCATAGTCATGTATTCATGATCGCCTATGCCAGTTGAGGATAACCATCTTAGTTGTTTGCTTAGAATCATGATCACACGTGCTACTAGGTAAACACTTGTTGCAATTACATGTTCCCCTTTAGAGACCCATTGTCTGCGTGATCAACTAGCCGAGTCGAAGTGTCACATGATATATATAATGTTACGAGATCCATGCACGCATACGCCAGTCGCCAAGTGCATAATGATGTTGATGTGGAGTAGTCACAATATTTGTAGTTTACTAAACAACACCTACGAATTCATTACTCCAACTGATGATGTTGATGTAGTACATAGTCACACTATGTCACCTGATGTTAGTATGTCGCGATATATAGCAGTTAGCGCAGCATTTTCAGTATATCTAGTGTCACATATATTGAGTTGTATTAGTTAAATATGAATTCGTTTTACAATAATCACAATGAATAATTTCTGCACGTTGAAAATCCTACAAATATTTAATTCAACATTTGTTTCCTAACTCACGAATCTTATTCATTGATTGTCCAGTTTTACTGCGATATAGCTGAATGCCTCTCCCTAGCAACAAGGCCGCGTAATAAGTTCGTTACCAAGGATCAGCTGTGCATCTCGTTGGAGTATTTCCTGAGCTCTGGTCTAGCGGAGATAGATGATACTTGTATCTGTCTGGACGATACTTGTATCTGTTTGTAAAAATAATCAGACTTGTTGCAACAAGTATTTATGTAGCGTAACAATTATATTTATTGAATTATTTGTATATTACTGTATTTGGAATTATTTATTATGGGATATATCAGCTCGTTGTACTGCTTCGTTGGGGTGTTAAAACAACAAGATAACCTTGAACAAACATGGACCACATACAACCAAAGTGACACATCTGCCCTTGAAACAAAGACTAAACTGCACGTGTGGATACTACTAACAATAATTCACATGGGGAAAGAGAATTGACAATTTTTAATTTTATTTTTTAATATATATATATATATATATATATATATATATATATATATATATATATATATATATATATATATGCGCTATATATAAGTGCTTAATATCATCATTTTTTATATATATATGCGCTATATATGTGCTTAATATCATCATTTTTTAAATATATATATGCGCTATATATCAGTGCTTAATATCCTTATTTTGACGTTGTCCATAGATAGAGAAACATGCTCTATTTCTTTAATATCATGTTCGGATTTTCCTAGAGATAGTAGGGGGGTGTGAACACACAATTTTCCTAGAGGTAGTAGGGGGGGGGTGTGAACACAAAATTTTCCTAGAGGTAGTAGGGGGGGGGGGTGTGAACACAAAATTTTCCTAGAGGTAGTAGGGGGGTGTGAACACAAAATTTTCCTAGAGGTAGTAGGGGGGTGTGAACACAAAATTTACCTAGAGGTAGTAGGGGGATGTGAACACACAATTTTCCTAGAGGTAGTAGAGGTGTGAACACAAGATGCACAGAAAAAAACGATGATTTGACCAGTAAAATGTAAAACAAACATTACAAAAGATACAGAACATTTTTCGCTATTTGGTATCGTTTATTGTTGTAGTCATACATAATAATACAACAACAAAGCAGAAACAAGTCCAGGAAAGTCTCTCTGTAGGTGCATCATATTCGTCATCTGCTAGCGTGTAAGAGAAAACAAGACAGGTACATTAACATGTAAGAGAAAACAAGACAGGTACATTAACATGTAAGAGAAAATTAGTCAAGTACATTAACATGTAAGAAAAAACAAGACAGGTACATTAACATGTAAGAGAAAATTAGTCAGGTACATTAACATGTAAGAGAAAACAAGACAGGTACATTAACATGTAAGAGAAAATAAGTCAGGTACATTAACATGTAAGAGAAAATAAGACAGGTACATTAACATGTAAGAGAAAATAAGTCAGGTACATTAACATGTAAGAGAAAACAAGACAGGTACATTAACATGTAAGAGAAAACAAGACAGGTACATTAACATGTAAGAAAAAACAAGACAGGTACATTAACATGTAAGAGAAAATAAGTCAGGTACATTAACATGTAAGACAAAAAATTCAGGTACATTAACATGAACTTAAAATGTGTAAATGTTTAGAACAATGTAAAACAGTAACAGATGTACAGTATAAATGCGTAGAAGACGCAGTGAAAGAAAATCAATAACAACTCTCTATGTGACGTGACTTTTACAGAACTGTGTCCTCAATGCCACTCTCTAAGCCTCTCTGGTTCTGTGCAAGCTGTCCAACCTATTCCAGTGTCATGTTCAGAAGCTCTTCGATATCTTGTGTCCATCGTGGTCTGCCTCCTGTTCTTTTCCTGGAACCTTTTCTTCCATGATTAATCTGATTATATTCAGTAAAATACAAATGTTCTGATGATTTACGATGCTTGGCGCGACCCGAGTTTAATGTTGTTACATCAGAGCTCTACAGCCACCAAAAAATAGTGGAGGTCGCGGTTCTGGTTTTCCACGACCTCTGGTTGCTTTTTTACGAGTATGTCTAATATACGCTAATATGCATCAGTCTTCTATGTTCATGTCTTTAAATTACGGGCGTCTACGCTGGTACAAGTTCTGTCCATGATATTCTAAGCTAAGTACATTTCTATCACATTTTATTTCAAATGCAGATATGTTCTTATCCGTTGCAGACGTCATTGCACACGTCTCACGGCCATATATTAAAACTGCAAACTCAAGATGATCACACATTATAATAATCTGCATCTGGAAACTCAAAAGACCTACATACAATAAATGGATAGATAAGGCGACATGTTTCAACTGATAACATAGACTTACAATATGCAATAGTAAACATTAAATCAATAAATCATTCAAATGTCACCGATTGGTATGGGCGAGCAGGTTTTTCCATATCGCATTGTCTATTGATTTGTTTGTAAGTTCAGTTGATGACATTCTATCATACCACAGTGACAACCTATCTCTGAATTTTTGTTTGTAAGTTCAGTTGGTGACATTCTATCATACCACAGTGACAACCTATCTCTGAATTTTTGTTTGTAAGTTCAGTTGGTGACATTCTCTCATACCACAGTGACAACCTATCTCTGAATTGTTGTTTGTAAGTTCAGTTGGTGACATTCTCTCATACCACAGTGACAACCTATCTCTGAATTGTTGTTTGTAAGTTCAGTTGATGACATTCTCTCATACCACAGTGACAACCTATCTCTGAATTGTTGTTTGTAAGTTCAGTTGGTGACATTCTCTCATACCACAGTGACAACCTATCTCTGAATTTTTGTTTGTAAGTTCAGTTGGTGACATTCTCTCATACCACAGTGACAACCTATCTCTGAATTGTTGTTTGTAAGTTCAGTTGGTGACATTCTCTCATACCACAGTGACAACCTATCTCTGAATTGTTGTTTGTAAGTTCAGTTGGTGACATTCTCTCATACCACAGTGACAACCTATCTCTGAATTGTTGTTTGTAAGTTCAGTTGGTGACATTCTCTCATACCACAGTGACAACCTATCTCTGAATTTTTGTTTGTAAGTTCAGTTGGTGACATTCTCTCATACCACAGTGACAACCTATCTCTGAATTTTTGTTTGTAAGTTCAGTTGGTGACATTCTCTCATACCACAGTGACAACCTATCTCTGAATTTTTGTTTGTTTGTCTTCCTCTGTATCTTCTTCACCTGGTTCCGGTGGTTACTAAATTTTAAAGTACTGCTCTTCACATGGTTCCGGGGGTGCAAAGGGAACGCATTGCTCTAGGCGGACCCAGGGTTAGCAGATAACCAAGATCCCAAATGTACCTCCACGCGGTGCACCCTGGAAACAGAAATACAGCAGCTCGAGCTGATTCTGGCCAAATCATTTGGGGATCGTGTCCGAGAATGTGGAGGTAGCAGATGGAAAGAGATTTGACTGCACAAGAGACAGACAATATCTCCGACACCACCAGCATCAACACATATAGCGACACTGTCGACATACAATGAAGCTAGTCAGTCCAGTCCGAACATTGGAGGGGCGGCCAATGTAAAATGCACGTAAAGGTAGATGCATGGCGAGAGACAAATATAATTCATACCGAGTACAATGAAACAATGAATGGGCAGAACAGCGCTAGAGGGCAGCCCGAACTGCAAATAGAAAGTGAAAAGTCTCTAGGAAAGGTGAACTACAAGCTCCGTCAGCTCGAGACGAGCATCTAGTTACCTGTGTTCCTTACAGAGACCCAGACCCATCCATTGGCGGCTGGTAAAGAAAGAAGACGTAATCCAACTCTAATGTCGAGCCTTCCTAAACCGGAAATATGCTCGCGAAGAGAAAGGGTTCTGTTCCCGATGGGCTTAGGCAAGAAAGGGACAACGATGGTAGTCCTGGTCCAACTCTACTGTCAGGTTTTCCTACACCGGAAATACACTTGAAGAGAGAAAGGGTTCAGTACCTGATGGCTCAGGCGCTATTGGGACAAGGAAGCTCAGCTCGAGAACGCCTTGCTCTCAAACGCGTGGTGTGAGACTCGAACTTGGACAATGGGTACACGATGTCGGTGAATGACACCTCGGCTAAGAGGGCGAAAGAGCCAGGGTCCAACTCCTCTGTTGAGTTCCTCCCCTTAAGGAACCAGGCTCACGGATGAGAAACGGTTCAGTACCCAATGGGCACAGGCACAGCACGTCCAATTACACGAGGTAAGTTCATAGACATTGGAACACCTCGTGCGAGTCAGACGAGAGCAAAAATCGTCTGGGCGAAGAGTCGCCACTACGCGTGTCTGGAGACAGATATAGAGGCTGTCACAGGCTAAGGGTAGCATACCCGAATTGTCAAGGCATGCCGAAATCGGATGTGCTAGGCCTGCAAGACGCATAACGGTGGCACAACGTAATCACGCTCCCGGCGGAAATCGCACGGATATCCGTGATGGTTACAATGGAGCGAACGCAAAACAAATAAACAAACATGGTTCCGGTGGTTACTAAATATTAAAGTACTGCTCTTCACATGGTTCCGGTGGTTACTAAATATTAAAGTACTGCTCTTCCCTGTTTATTTCCTAAAAATGTCGTCAATTTTCCGGTGTCAACATGGCGCAAGTTTGAACGTTATTCGCTCGGTTGTCGTTTGAGGATTATTTCATATCGTATATCGTATTGTGTTATTTAAAGTGAATGACTAACAAATGAAGTGTGCAGAAACTGCCTCATGTATTTTCTAATGAGTAGATTTGAATATTCCTGGAGGGGAGTCGTAGTTTAGACGCCAATATTGCCGCCATGATGTTCGCTAGGCACGAACAAGGAAGCAATCGATTGTCACTGGTTAAGTGGTAGCTCTGCAACTGGGCAAGGCGGGGCACCCATTTGTCCCGACATAAAGTATTGTCAAAGTTAGCGGGTATAAATGGATATCCCCCATATGGATGTGGAACGCAGCGGGAAACTACCACATTATTCTCCCAAGAAGAAAGTCATGGCGACACACAGAGTAGGCCTACAACACTTAGTGTTAATATTGCAACGTGGAATGGTGAGAATACCATGGACTGTGACAAAAACTAATGTGTAGGTATTGAATGAAATCAAATGTGAAACGGACCTTAACAAATAATATAAGAAAAATACAATCTTCATTTATTGGCCACTTCCTGAGACAGGGAGGTTTGGAGAGCATAGTCACAACAGGCAAGATTGAAGGCAATAGAGACAGAGGGCGATAGCGTGAGAAAATATTAGACAGTTTGACAACCTGGCACGGCAGGGAAACAACAAAGATCTTGATACAGAATGCTGGAGATAGATAGCTGTGGAAAGCCATGATAGCCTATTCCAGCCGACATGGCACCTGATGATGATGATCCTTTTTGAATTGTTATTACAATTTGTCGTATTACTCCAGCATCACTAATGACGTCTACATTAGTTCTTCTTTGCTGTCCATGGGATTTTCATCATTCTTATCACCTACTGTAGTTCAGACGAAACCTGGACCGGTACTTTGTTGCATGTATTGTCTGTTTGGTTACATTTTTTATTGCTTACAGTTATTACCTGGTGTCAATACCCGAGTAGTCTTTAGTTCACTTTGGGCTTATTAATTTATGAACTTCTTTGTAAACATTACAAAGTGTAAACATGAATGTGTATTGTTTGCCAAGTTGTATTCTTAGGTGTGATTTGATTTATGCCATGGATAGCTGTGAGTGTATATTTTATATACTTCTGCTATCAGTTATAGACCAATGTTGGCCAGGTAAAGTGCGCTTTCTCATTTTTGTTTCACCACAACTTATTTTCTAGACAAGCTTCTGTGGTCCAGATTGTCATTATGCGAACAGTTAAGCGTGAACATATCTGTAGTATGTGTTCTGGTGTATGTGATGCTGCCCCGCAGATGCAGGCTGATACCGATTCGGTGGTAATGTGAGTATATACCGCAAAATCGTGACTTGTTTATTTCCGTTCAATTTGTTCATGTTTTACTGCTCGAGACTATAATTTCCATTTAGTTCTATCCACTGAAGTCGCGTAGATTGTTTCATGTTATATACTATATGCTACAGACTTGTGGTTCCCAAAATAAATGTCTAATGTAGTATATTGAACATAGAAGACATTTTCCAGCTTAATGAGATAAAACTGCTAATACAAACCTTATTTCCGGCACACACGCTCACTCAGTTGCGTCTCAATGTAGTCAAGTAGATTGAATTCACTCACGACAAGGACATCGTCACTTGATGAAGCCAAACTTGCCAGCTCAGCCACATCGATTTGGTCACTAACACCAACACACACAATCCTAACTCCTAATTCTTTCAGACTAGTTGCTGATTTTTTCGCTGGAGGATAAAAATGTAGTTTGTTTTTGTGATTATTTTTATAATTCATAAACTAATGTGCTTATTAAACATTATGTCCCAAATGATAAGTGAGAAAATCACGAAAACAAAATCCTCATATATATATGTATATGAATATATCCAGTATGACTGCATCGTTAATAAAACCTAAAGTGTATATGAGACTGCATCGTTAATAAACCTAAAATGATGTAATAAAATATTTCATCACATTACATAATATGACCATGAAAACAACACCCATAGTTTATTACATAATTTGCTGATGCAATGCAATACTACTACCAGACGCCTGCTGAAGTAAGCTGACCTCAGCAGTGTACTGTATAAAGCCCAGTCGGAAAGGGTGATCATTTAAAATATTTCAGAACTTTGTGCGAGACAGTTTAAGCTACTGCTACAGAAAACTGTTATTATTTTATCCGTTTACGTACAATACAGAACAGCAATGCCTCGACAGTGCGTTAATGTCGTGGACAATTTCTGCTATATCTGTGGGGAAGCAACATTTGTCAAACAGAAGAAAAGTCTCAGTTCTCATGTGAAGAAGGCATATCATCTTTACTACGGATGCAAGGTTGGTGACCACGACAAGCCTTGATCATCGCACATATTCTGTGCTGCATGTACACCATAGGTTTCAGTTTGGTTGAATAGCAAAACAACATGAATACAGTTTGCAATCCCCATGGTGTGGAGAAAACCAAGCAACCACAAAACTGACTGTTTCTTCTGCTTAGTTTATTCTTTTCCGGCGGATAATGAAGCAAATGAAGTACATAATAGCCTAACCAAACATTCCATGATGAGGGACTTCCTATTTATGAACCTCCAACAGAATAGTGTCTTAATTAATCTGATGAGGACATTGGTGACCCGACCTGTACTTCTCCTGGTCAGTCAGCATGCATTGATCCTGATTTTTACCGTGGTGCATCATCAATCCAACACAAAATAAAACAGGAAGAACTAAATAACCTGGTTCGTGATTTAGACTTATACAAGAACAAGGCTGAATTGGTTACATCAGGACTACAACAACAGAGTAACCTGGTAGAATATGTGCCAATGACTTCATATCGAAAACGCTACAAGCAGTTGGTTACTTTTGTTTGTTCAGAAAAGAAAGTAATCTGGTATTCTGTTCCTATATTGAGGTTATAATGGATGCCTTAAAAATAGCACTTGCCCCACAAGAATGGAGACTGCAGACTCGTGGAAACTGAGTCTTAATGATGTGTTTTTGCACAATGGAAACCATCTTCCAACTATTCCAGTAGCGCATGTTGTCCACATGGAAGAGACATACGACAACTTAAAACAGTTACTGAATAACATTGAGTATAATAAGTACTGCTGGTACCTACGTGATGATTGGAAAGTAGTTGTCCTTTTAATGGTACTGCTAGGGGATATACCAAATATATGTGCTTGTTATGTGTGTGGTATTGCCGAGCAAGGAAATCGCGATACTTGGGGAAGGAATGTATTTGCAGACAAACTGTAGTAGTTGAAGAGAAGAATATCCAGCACCAAGCTCTGGTCGAGTCTCACAAAATCCTGCTACCAGCCCTTCACATCAAACTAGGTTTGATGTCCAGAGAAACTTCCTCTTTCGTTCGATAATAATGTATACATCAGCAGTGTTGTTTCTTGTATAAATTGGACAGTGTTTTCCATTTCTTGTTGTGTACCATAAAGTTTAGCATTCATCGGAGTATCGGAAGGCCAGTATGCTTAACGTAATGTGTCATAGTTTGTACATTCTTGAAGGATATGTTCTGAAGTCTGGTTGGCTTGTCCACAAATACACTTTTCTATTGTGCAAAATTTAAATTTGTTGTACATATGACTGTATAGTCTATTGTGTCCAGTTCTGTTTCGAAATATGATGCCCTGTTCTTGTCTGTTAAGTAGGTGGTAGTCGTCCCGTGAGAGTAAGTTAGGCTTTCGTTGTATCTTTATCATAGATTTCCTTTGGTGATAGCTGCGTGGTACATCCGGTTGCTACATGTTAGCACCTTCCTTGGCGAGTTGATCAGCTCTCTCTCATTTTCTGATATTCCACAGTGTGATGGAATCCATTGCAGTATAATTATATTTTGCACTATGGACAAGACGCCCACTGAAACAACTTACTGCAGTGTGATGTGAAACAAGCAAGTAATTCTTTTCAACTAGTGTCCACCAACTTTCTCGGAAATGTTATTGTAGAAAACTACAAGTAACTAGTAGCAGACATGCTGATGAAGTATCAGATAATTAGCTGCAATATGTCTCTAACGATCCACTGTCTTCATTCCCATCTGGATTTCTTGGTTGCATGGTTAGTGATTAACATTATAAGATATCGAAACAATAGAACAAATATACCAGGAAAGTGGTCTATTACAATGCTGGCTGACTATTGCTGGAAACTCTCCAGAGATGCTCCGAAACAGCTGTACAAAGAGACATGCAAAGAAATCTAACAAATTATCTATGATTTGATTTTTTACGTGTAGTAAACGTTGCATTATTACTATTGGCGTGTACTTTGTGATGTAAACATTCATTTTTGTAGATTATAAGCAGAAAAAAAACTGGAGCCAAATTTGAAATTAAATTGTTATATTCGTACTCAGCCTGACCAAAATTATGATATTCGTGCTCAGTCTGACTTCAAAATTGTGATATTCGTGCTCAGTCTGACTTCAAAATTATGATATTCGTGCTCAGTCTGACTTCAAAATTGTGATATTCGTGCTCAGTCTGACTTCAAAATTGTGATATTCGTGGTCAGTCTGACTTCAAAATTGTGATATTCGTGCTCAGACTTCAAAATTGTGATATTCGTGCTCAGTCTGACTTCAAAATTGTGATATTCGTGCTCAGTCTGACTTCAAAATTGTGATATTCGTGCTCAGTCTGACTTCAAAATTGTGATATTCGTGCTCAGCCTGACTTCAAAATTGATAATAATGACTGATACGATTTCAGTAACATAACTTTTGTGAAAATTGCTGATCTGTGTACTCAACCGCATAATGTATGGTTGTCTCTGCTAGTTAAGGGGGCAACATTAGTTTCTCGAAGTGAGGAATTAGAGTTTATGTATTCCAGGATCATAATACCCTGCTAGGAATGGAGCGTATGGGTCTGGGCTAACTAGTTTATCATTCTTCCGCCTGAACTGTTGACCCATCTGCAATGCTGGCATACTTAACATTCCCTGCAACCTATAAGTCTGCTAGATAAAAGTGCCAGTGTCAAGTAACAACCTTAAACTGGAAATGAGTGACTAGGGTAACACCTGACAAATATCAAAATCAACAGAAATAGGTATTCGTGTTACCAAAATAAGTCGATAAAACAACCTACCGAGACACAGAGCAGGCTAGAAATTTGCCATAGACGGGAAAAGATACAATGTCATGTGGTTGCATGTCGGGGTGAGGGAGGAGGATTCAATGAGAACCAATTTTATCTGGTGTGCAATCTGTCGGAGGGCATCCATAAGGAAGACGCGTACGAAATTGACACACGACTTGCATTGACAATGACTTTTTTCCGCAGTTGACAGGTTGTCAGCACATCGCTCAACTTTCCTGAGTTAAATCACCATCACCAATAAGAATACACATGACGGTAGATATTACACCGGAACAAGCAATGCAGCGTGCGCAGAACCGAGAGTCTTACAGAGTGGCACCGATGACAAAGTTCTGTAAAATACGTAAAGAAGACGAATAAAATACTAGGAATACTCAACAATAGACAATATAGATGTCTTGGCCATTTGGGAATATAGAACAGCAGTCTAACAACAGCAGATATTGTTTGTGCAAACATTTTGAAGGGAAATATTTAGAGGCAGATCATTCCTGAAATACAAAGATATATGCAAAGATTCAATAAACGACTTCTCTACTGACCACAGTTACTGGGGAAATGTTGCAGAAAACGGATTTTCATAATGGGTAACATTACACAAATGTGGTGACAATTTGGGAGATACATTAGGGTACACACAATTAACACAGAGTCGTATAGGTGGCACTCTAATTAAAATCGTTAGCAGAGAAGCCGAAAAAACATGGTTATCCTCGATGACACGAGGAGTGTGGAAACATCATAAGTTGACCATTCCTTGTTGCTATTATGGCAGTATATTCTTCATCACCGATTTTTTTTTCTTCCAATATCAACATGTTCCGTGATGTTATGATGTCAACATATTTTAGCATCACATTTTGTCCTTCCAACTTCATCTGTTCCTTGCAGTATAATCTTTGAAAACCAAGTAGATATATTATTATGTACAACACTGCATTGACCTGTCCTCTACAACTGTACAAGATCTTTATTTATTTATTTATTTCAGGCAACATATTATTTGCAGAACGTATTATTCTGTATTCTTCTTCTTTCTGTCCTCATGTACCTTTCGGTGTTGAGGGGAGAGTGAGTGTACGGTCTTTTGCCCTTCTATTTGCCTCCTCTGCTGTTATATTTCCGAGTGTCTCTAATACACTATCTATCCACCTTTTACGAGGGCGTCCAATAGGTCTCCTGTTTTTGTATCGTTTGTTAAGTGTTTTTTGGATAATACATTGCTCTTTCTGTCTGGTTATGTGGCCGTACCCTTTAACTTGTTGTTTCTGTATGTATTCTATTGTTGGCTTGATCCCTACTTGTTTCCTTAGTGCTTCATTCCTGATTTTGTCTCTCAAGCTAACTCCAATCATACGTCTCACACATTTCATTTCAGTGGTGTTAATCTTATGTATTGTTCTAGAATCTAATGTCCAAGTTTGACACTGATAACACAATGTTGGTAAGAAAATGGCGCTGAAAAGCTCTTTCTTTGTTTCTAGTGTAATATCTTTGTTTCTTAGTAAAAGTGTTAATTGACCAATGATCTGACAGGCCTTATTACATCTTGCGTTTATTTCTGCTTCTTTTTTGTTGTCATATCTCAATGTGCTGCCCAGATATTTGAATTCATCTACTTGTTTTAGTTGTTTATTATTTATCTGTATGTTGATGTTCTCCTTTTCTCTTGCAATATTCATTACTTCTGTTTTGTCTATGTTGATTTTCATTCCAAAATGCTTGCCTGCTGTGTCTATTATGCTTAGGTGGTCTTGCAGGTTTTTAATGCTGTTGTGTATTCTGTATTGATCTTGTAAATTTCTTATGATAGAGTGGTTTTTTTTTAAATGTAGCCTTGTTGTCTTGTTTTTAATGTAGCCTGGTTGTTTTGTTTTAATGTAGCATAATTCTCTGTTTTTAGTGTAGAGTGGTTATATGGTTTTAGTGTAAAGTGGTTTTCTTGTTTTAATGACTCTGGTTGCTTGTTTTAGTGTAGATTGGTTGTCTGGTTTCTGTTTTGATTGGTTGTATAGTTTTAGTGTGCTACAGCACTTCAGTTGAAAAACTTTAGCAGGGGCGGAGAAACTTCAAGTTATGTTTAACGGCCATGGTCATCACTTGGATAGAAGAGGTGCGTCTTCAAGTGCGTTTAGCCCCAAACTCTTCCCCATCAAACATTCTTCTATCTAGCCTTCACTAATGGATGATAATAGCTGTCCGCATGCAACAGCAATCACATCTCCGAAACCGCTTCGGCGTTTAAAATAAGTGAAGGCGGTAAATTGGATCTGTGCCCATACCCTCTGATGTATGGGCCCATGTCCTGTCCAGCATGTAACGTCTGGATGCGGAGGACGCACAAAGGAGCTGAGATAAAATTGGCCACTAGGCAGAAAAGCGTCATTTAGTTAGCGTTGTAAATCGTCAAAGAGCACGGTGAGACAGAAAGGCACCCTAGTCATCTACTGCACCCCGACATGCACTCAGTCGCCTTGACTCGTCTTGCCACTGAGACCATATGTATAGGGGCGAGAGAGTGAAGCTGATGACAGTGTGCAACTCTCCCTCACTTTAATCCAATTTTCATCTCGAAAGTCATGGCTTTCGTTACCAATTTTTATTTTAATTTGTTCGTCGCATTTGTTGTTATTCATGCCGTGTTCATCTTCGCTTGCGAAGGAGGAACACCATCATCATCATCATCAGTTTCGGTGTACAGTGGTTGTACGGTTTTAGTGTTTAGTGATTGTCTGGTTCAACTGTAGAGTGATTGTCTTGTTCAAATCTATCCTGGTTGTCGTGTGTTAGTGTAATCTTGTTGTCCATTTTTTTGCAGCTGGAATGTAGGTTTTTAGTATAGAATAATTTATGATTTCAAAATAGCCTGATTTATGGTTTTAGTACATTCTTGTTGTCTGATTTTAACACTAAAAAATACCCAGGTGCAGATATCATCTCTGACCATAATCCAGTGCTGTACAAAATACATGTCAAACTTGAAAAGATAGTACATAGAAGAGTTCAAGAACCAAAGATAGACGCATCAGCACTAAAACATCCAGACATACAACAAAAATACCTTGTAGATGTAAGAAATAGATATGGACATCTAATGATAGAATGCATGGAACTATACAGAAGGGAAAATAGACAATGAATGGGACAGCCTAAGGAATTTTATTCAAACATCAAATAAAAATTTACCAATAATAAGAACCAAGAACAAACAAACATGTATGACAGAGAAAGTATTAAAGAACATGTCAGAAAGAAAGAAAGCTAAAAATACCCCAAAATACTCAATTATAGACAAGGAGATACGTAACATATGCAGAAAAGTGAAAAAAACAATGGCTAGAAACAAAATGCAGTAAAATAGAGATGTCCATACAACAGAAGACACAATTAATGCATAAGGAGATAAGGCTGATCATAAATAAGAATAATTCTATAAATGGGCGTGGTTGCATTAAAGATAAAAATAATAAATTATATTTGATAAAACAGAAGTACTTACAAGATGGGTAGATTATGTTACATAAATGTTTGACGATTAACATAAAAAAATACCAACAATAAACAACAATGATGGACCAGCAATAATGAAATCAGAAGTAGAACATGCGATAAAATCAATAAAATTTGGAAAGGCTGCAGGCTCAGACAACATAACAGCAGACACTAATAAAAACTCTAAATGAGTTTGGTGTAGATACTATCACAGAAATTTGCAATGCCATATACGAAACAGGCCATATACCTAAAGACCTAACATCATAAATATTTATACCACTACCTAGGAAGCCCAGGTCTGTGGACTGTACATAATAAAAAACAATAAGTCTAATAAGCCATCTAACTAAAATACTCCTCAAGATAATACATGAAAGAATTAAAAGCAAGATAGACACGGAGGTCAGTGAAAAACAATTCGGTTTTAGGAAAAACAAAGGAACCAGAGAAGCTATACTGAGTATCCGGCTAGTGACAGATAAATATATAGAAGTCCAAAAAAGTATCTATATTTGCTTCATAGACTACAGCAAGGCCTTTGACAGAGTCAAACATGAAAAACTAGTCTTCAAGAAATAGGCATAGATGGAAAAGACATCAGATTGATTAGAAATATATATTGGGAACAAACTGCATCAATAAGGTGTTAAAGCAGCTATTCACCATATATATAAATAAGAAGAGGTGTAAGACAAGGATGCATTTATCACCAAGCCTATTT
Organism: Meghimatium bilineatum; assembly: GCA_034231615.1. Taxonomy (NCBI): domain Eukaryota; kingdom Metazoa; phylum Mollusca; class Gastropoda; order Stylommatophora; family Philomycidae; genus Meghimatium; species Meghimatium bilineatum. The sequence goes on from CM067314.1 coordinate 69,479, forward strand.
AATATCTACACAGAGAATATCTTTAAAAATATAGAAGAAATGCAAGGACTCAAGATCAATGGAAAAATAATAAACAACCTGAGATATGCAGTTGACACTGTTCTTTTGGCGGAAAGTGAACATGAACTACAAACACTAATATATCAAGTCAATAAATCAAGTAATGAATATGGACTGGATATAAATATCCAAAAAAACAAAAACCATGATAATCAGCAGAGACACAGAAGAACTGGAGGTAAACATAAACATACATGGAGAGAAACTACAACAAGTAAAACAGTATCAATATCTTGGACACATAGTCACAAATGATGGCAGATGTGAAACAGAAGTTAAAGGAGAATAGGACTGGCTAAAAGTATCTTCAATGACATGAGGAAAATATTAACATCTAAACAAATTACAAACAAGTTAAAAATGAGAATTATAAAATGCTACATCTATTCTATATTAATGTATGGTTCAAAAACATGGACACTAAATAAACAATTAGAATACATAATTGATGCCTTTGAGATGTGGGTATATAGAAGAATAGGGAGAACATCACGGAAAGAGAAAACAAATAAAGAGGTGCTAAAAACACTTAATATGAAGAAGGAACTACTAAGAGAAAAAAAAATCAGGCAAATAAAATATTTTGGACACATTAAAAGACAAGACTGAAGACCTTACTTGAAGGGAAGCGAGCAAGAGGTCGGCAGAGATACAAGTGGGAGACAAACATCACACGATGGACAGGTTACAGTCTAGCAGAGTGCACCACCAAGATAAGAGACAGGAGTTGTTGACGATATGTTGCAGCCAACCTTCATTGCGGAGACGGCACTTAATGATGATGATGATATTGTCTGATTTTAGTATAGCCTGGTTGTCTAGTTGTAGTCCTAAAATTGCGTTTATTACGGAGTAGTGGCCTGGTTAAAGTGTTTCAGTGTAACCTGGTTTATGGTTTTGGTGTAGACTGGTTGTGTGGTTCTGGTATATTCATGTTGGCTGGCATTTGTATAGTCTGGTTACCTATTTTAAGTAAAAGCTGGTTGTTTAATGTAAGTCCTGAAAATGACATTATTACGTAGTAGTGCTCTAGTTAAAAACCAGAATTTAACAGTGCTCTAGTTAAAAACTATAATCTAACAGTGCTCTAGTTAAAAACTAGATTTTAGCAGGAGTAAAACATTCACCTCACTGTTCTCGGGTTATCTAAAGAATAATCTATTCTTTAAACAAGGAGGCAAGCTGCCTGTTTATAATACAGCTACAACAATTCACTCTGCGCTTCAAACTATAGTCCTGACAGATATCCGAAAAGTTAACCTTGTGATCAAGACGTCGCTAATCGTTTTCGAACCCGCGACTTCTTGAGCACTGCTCAACAACTACCTGTTGTGACTGATCACAGTCCTGGAAATTGTTTTTTTCCCAAAGTGCCCTTCGTTTAGCTTCAAAGTCATTTATTGAACTAGATGTGTGAAAACTATCATTTACCTTTGTCACTGTCTGTAGCCTGTCCGTCAGTTAATAGAACAATAACAGGATTTGCTTTAGAACGTCCTCCGGCCTCAGCTGAAAACATTTTATTTTGACGAACCAAGTCCAGAGCTTTGTGAGTATATGTTATGCCTGTTAGATATGGGGCATTTTGTATGGCCTGCGGATACATATGTGAAAATCAATTTATTAATCAATATGTTGTCAACTCTAACTTGAACTGAATTGTAACATGGATTTTTGGATACAAGAAAAATGCTACTGAAATAACCAGGTTATAATAGTAGTTCAATATGTACAAGTGAGTCATTGTTCGCGAACAGTGGATTGAGGTCTTGAGAAAGGCGAAGCTGAAATTGGTTACATTTATTTTCGTGCAGGGGCATGTGGGAGTTCGAGGCAGCAAAAGAGTAGATCAACTGGCGTCATGCGCGATTGTGGCACAGGGCAATGGGGCAATGGATCGAGCTGACGTTTTGAACTCCTTAAAGATGTAGCACGAGAGAATGAGACTAGTGTGGATAATGATTTCTTTTCAATGGCCAGGATTAAAATCAGGGTTTGAAATGCGGTGTTGCTAAACGTGAACATTTTGGAGGACGCAGAAGAATGATGGTCAACCAGCATAGGACTGGTACTGTCAGTAGAAGTGTAATTGCGAATATACGCAGGAAGAGATCGGAGCAACTATGGACGTGTCCAGTTGCAGTGATGATGATGATCCGACAACTAACTAATAGTATTTGCTTTGTACACAAACAGTGTCGAGAGTTCATTCATAGAAATATGTGTCATGTGACGTTTTATTTTCAGAACGTTGTCGTCTAAATGAAATCCTTGAACCCCTCTCTGTCTTGGGCCATGCGACTTGCATTTTCCAACGACGTATTCAAGTTATCTTTAATGTCGTCAGTCCATAGTCTTTTTGGTCTGTCCCTGTTCAACCGTTCAGGTCCTCAGCCCTCCAATTAGTTGTCCTTCTAAACAGCTGTGTCTTTTTTATATGACCAGACAGGTGTAGTTTTCTATTTGCTATTGTGTTTAGTAACCACCACTCTGGAATTTTCAATGAGTTTATAATATATGCTTTTCTATTTTGATTTCTCCCATGATATCCCACGTATTTTTCTATGAAAGCTGTGTAGCATTTCATCTCAAAGAAGTTCATCTTCGCCGCTGTTTTACTTAGGGTACTAATATATATATATATATATATATATATATATATATATATATATATATATATACGATAAATTCCTTGTTGCCTTTCTGCATCAGGAGTAGAAGTGTTTTCTGGAGACAGCCCCCGTGTGTGCTGAGTATATTGTGGAATTTGTCGCCTCTTTTATTTCGGTGGTCTATCGTTTTTGTGGTCGACCTCTAGATCTGCCTTCACTGTGTTTGTGCAGCATATCTTGATGTAGTGTGCTGTCTGATGGTAGTCTACTGATGTGTGCAAAACATTTGACGTTTTGTCTCTCAATATATTCGAAGATTGGGGCGGTGCCGGTTCTTTGTCTAATCTCCTCAGTCCTCACTCTGTCTCTTAGCGATATTCCTAGGATTCTGCATAAGCATGCCATTTCAGCTGTCACAAGTTTACGTTTGATTTGTGCTGCCGGTGTCCATGTTTGGCTTTGGTAGCACAATTATGGCATAGTAATCTTTTTGAATAGTGTTATTTTGGTGTTTAAATCTAAATGTTGTTTCTTGAGATTGATGTCATTTGCCCTAGGGCTTGGTATACTTTATTACATGTATTGTGTATTTCTTTGCTGCTCTTGCCGTCTATCGTTATGTTGCATCTTAGGTATGTGAATTATGTCACTTGTTGAAGTCTGTTATTTTCAATTAGTATATTCGTGTTTCTTTCTGTTCTTCCTATCTTTACTCCGGTATTTTCAATATGTATCTTCATGTTAAAGCTTTGGCATGTTTGATGTAAACTATACTCGTTCTTTATGTTTTTTATTCATGTTTTACTAATGAATACTTGTCAAACTGATTAAACTATCATCCAGAGAGTTTTCATCAATGTAGCTAAACAATGTATGATGATAATGAAGATGGAATAAGCTCTTTATCCGTGAGAAAGTATCTCTTGACCTCCCGAAGCCTATCTGACAAAAGTATACAATCTTCACTGCTGTGTAAATGATACGACACACAGATTTCACAATTGTATAACTGATACGGCACACATACTTCTAAGCTGTATAACTATGACACACAGACTTCACAGCTGTATAACTGATAAGACACTAAGACTTCACAGCTGTATAACTGATATGACACACATACTTCAAAGCTGTTTAACTGATATGACACAACACAGACTTCACAGCTGTATAACTGATATGACACACATACTTCAAAGCTGTTTAACTGATATGACACAACACAGACTTCACAGCTGTATAACTGATACTGTAACAGTGATTGAACTCCATCACTGGTTTAAAGAGATAGTTAAGGTAGGAGATCTGAGAAAGTAGTGCATATTGATAGATAAAACTGAGAAAGTAGGGTATATTGATAGATAAAACTGAGAAAGTAGGGTATATTGATAGAGGAAACTGAAAAAGTAGGGTATATTGATAGAGAAAACTGAGAAATTTGAAGTCGTCTGAGAAGACACAAATTTAGCTCCTACTTGATGATGTTTGCGTGGAAGGTCAGATGACGTAGAAAAGCTAGACCGAATGTTGGAATAATAAGGTGAACACTCAAGATAAACCCGAGATGTTCACGTGATTAACAAGATTCATCAAAGACAGAAAAAATAAATCGTTCAAGACCAATTGAAGGTCAGGTCATCAAAATATAATATTTTGTACATCTCATCAACGACACAGTTGTAGATTTTTCGACAAGACAGAAGCGTATCGACCGTATTTGGAAGGATTTCAAGGTACTGACCAATCAGATATAGTATTAGAGTCACGTGATCATATCCACTTCTGGATAGCAGGACAGACGAAGAAACGGCCATGTTAAGTTTAAGGTATTTGAACAGGACACGATTCAATCAGTTGGTTTTTTATTCAACTAAAAATAGAGCAATAAACCACATAAATGATAGAACAATAAATAGTCTAAAAGTATTCAGATGGGTCCAAAGGAGAGGAAGTCCCATTGGTGCAGGAGTAGTAATACCTGACAGGAACATCAATAAGAGCTTTAAATTAACAGAACATACATCAATATTCTCGGCTGAACTAGTTGCAATCCTAAAAGCTCCAGAAATAATAAATGATAACCTACCTAAACATGTAACAATCCTGACTGACTTATTATCATCAGTCCATGCTATACAAAATAAACATGACAGCCAAAGGCCAGATATAGTATAAGATATACTACACCTGACAACAAACTTAGATCACGGTGGTACGAGGGTTAATGTAATGTGGATTCCAGCCCATGTCGGAATACCCGGAAATGAAGCAGCGGAGAAGGAAGCCAAGAAAGGACACAATGAACAGAAATCCAGGTAGGACTTGGCAGATCGGAAACCAGAAGCATAATAAAGGACACAATACTTGAAGAATGGGCAGTAAGATGGGACAACAGTGCAAAAGGAAGACATGCGCATGCAATACTAAAAGGACCCACTAGGACAACTCAAATCAAGAAGAGCTGAAAATACCAGCCAATAGAAAACTACTACGACTTGAACTGGGAAAATCATTACATTATATACTCGAACCAATATGTGAAGACTGTGAAGAGGAAAATACAATAGCTCATTTCCTACACCACTGTCATAAATACAACCATCATAGGCAGGACCTAAAAGACTACTACCTAAACAATAAAATCCCATATAAACTAGAAAAGGTTCTTGGCCATGATGTACCAACAGATAGACTAAAACTAATCAAACAATTTATAACCAGAACTAAAGCTCTAATTAAAAAACAATCTAACCAAGTCAAAACAAAGTAAGTCATTGTTTGTCGTCGAGTTTTTCTTCAGGTCTCTTTCTACAGCTTTCAAAAATTACAACAGAGGAACGCTGACCAAAGGATACTACTGACAATAGAGACTACTTCTGGCATAATCGCACGCACGATTTAAAACTCCTCCAAACATTATTGTCACTCTTAAATAAAAGGTAATACGGCCGTAAATAAACAACTTAATACACCAACTAGAAACATAACATTCTTTTGCAATAATAGCGCGCACGGTTCTCAATTCCCCCAGACCATAGGGTCACACTTAGAAAAAAGGCATCTTGGCCAGAAATAAATATCAACTCCAACTAGCAATATAGATAATTTTTAGTAATAGCAAGTACGGCTTTCCAAATTTCCAGACCATTAGGTCACACTCAGATAAAAGCGAATACGGCTGATATAACCAAAATAGACGTCTGTCTTAGCTGGAAAGGGTCTTGCCTCAGCTAAGAGGCTTTAATCCCCCATTTAACAAACAAACAAACACCACATTCCTTGTATATACACACTGTGCAGGTAGCTGTCGAATAACGACCATCATTTTGTATTGCTCATGAATCTACTCTAGCTATATTTGGATTAACTAATGGAGCGCGCCTCATACTAGTGGTACATTCGTTTATCCTATCACTAAGCATTTCATTTTCTGGACTCCAGCCTGCTAACTAACAGGAGTTTGATGGCACACACAAAATGTCATCTGTTGGATCATCACCATTGCACTCCAGAGATTTGTGCTCCACGTGTGCTTCAATTTTTACATGAGTGTATCCACCTCTACATGATAACTAACACAGGTGTTCCGATCTCCACTTGACCGTATCCACCTCTATATAATGACTGACAGTCACGGTACAGTGACGTGATGGATTTGAAAACATTTTTTCTAAGTTCTGAAAGTAATGCTAATTTGTCAACGCCATATTTAAATCTCAGTTTTAAATATTTTTTAACAAGGAATCAACATCTACAATCATTTCATTTACCAGTGTTGTTTGTCGGAACTGAATTTAAAGTAATCGCCCCATTTATTGTTCTACTGCCGAACACAACATGCTAATAACGCAAGCCAGTCCTCTCAATCGTTGCCGTGAACACCCACATGACGAAACACGAAAATAGGTGTGACACGTTCCAACTTTGACCTCTCATCTGCCTCCAGACACTGTATTCTAATGAAATACATTTGTAGTCTTCTGGTCATGCTCATCGAGTCACTAACGGTGCATGCATGAGTTGCCGTCTGTGAACGAAGAATAACGATTATTCCGTATACGTTTCAATGAGTTAACAAAGGGACGCTTTATTTGCTAACATCGCAACAACGTAGGCTGAGAATATCGAAACTCACTATTAAAGTTATGGAAGACAAGGAAACAGAAAGGGGCTACTACAAAATAAAATCTTCTCTAAAAAAACAACGTCCATTACACAATTATACATGTCATTCGCCTCGATATAGCAAATATCCCTATCATAGACACATCTGAGGCAGTCAAGATTCGTTTGGAAGAATCACAAGATTATTGTCTACCACAGCTCTTCATCTATGGTGAGATGCAGAAGATGATGTACTCTCAAAGTAGTCAATTGGAGCACTATATAGACTTTTTCAAGCCTTCACTGTACAACTTTGACATACAACGTGACACATGAGAAGACCGTAAAAACTTCACTGTAAAACTATGACATATACCATGAAACATGAGAACTATGACATATACCATGACACATGAGAACTATGACATATAGCATGAAACATGAGAACTATGACATATACCATGAAACATGAGAACTATGACATATACCATGAAACATGAGAACTATGACATATAGCATGAAACATGAGAACTATGACATATACCATGAAACATGAGAACTATGACATATACCATGACACATGAGAACTATGACATATACCATGAAACATGAGAACTATGACATATACCATGAAACATGAGAACTATGACATATACCATGACACATGAGAAGACGTTAAAGACTTAACTGTAGAACTATGATGATGATGATGTTGATGATGATGATGATGATGTTGATGATGATGATGATGATGATGTTGATGATGATGTTGATGATGATGTTGATGATGATGATGTTGATGATGTTGATGATGATGTTGATGATGATGTTGATGATGTTGATGATGATGTTGATGATGATGTTGATGATGATGATGATGATGATGATGATGATGATGTTGATGATGATGATGATGATGTTGATGATGATGATGATGTTGATGATGATGATGATGATGATGATGATGATGATGTTGATGATGATGTTGATGATGATGTTGATGATGATGATGTTGATGATGATGATGATGATGTTGATGATGATGTTGATGATGATGATGATGATGATGTTGATGATGATGTTGATGATGATGATGTTGATGATGATGATGATGATGTTGATGATGTTCCTCCTTCACAAGCGAAGATGAGCATGGCATAAAACACATTAAATGCGATAAATAAAATAATTTTAAATAAATAATTATATAATAATTAAAATTGGTAATTAACTAATTTGGTTTGTGAGTTCGTAGATGCCTTATGAGTCCGATTCGTGCACGGAAAGTTCTATTGCAGTGCATGCAGGAGTGCTGACGGTTTGGGGTAGGAGAATTTACGGATTTGTCCTTCCGCTTCTTGCACTTGTGGATTGCCCGCAGTGTACTTTCTTTCTCAAAATTCGTGATGCCAGCAGTGATCTGGGTGTGCCAGGCTGAGCGATCAAGTGCTGTAGTCTCCCAGGAGCTAGGATCGATGCTGCAGTTCTTGAGAGCTTTTTATGTGTTCCTTGAAGCGCTTTTTCTGCCCTCCACTTGAACGTTTACCTTCGCACAGCTCCCCATAGAATAATCTCTTTGGAAGGCACTTGTCTGGCATACGGACGATGTGGCCAGTCTAGCGGAGTTGGGACCTAGTCAGCACTGCATGTATGCTGTGCATACGGAACTTCTGAAGAATTTCCGTATCTGGTACACGATCCTGCTAACGTACTCCCATGAGGTTTCGTTGGAACCGAAAATGGAAATAGTTGAGTTGTCGATCGTGTCTCGCATAGACAGTCCAGCAAGACGCAGCATAAAGCAGTGTTGGTAGAACCACTACGTGGTGCACGTCCAACTTAGTTGTCAGACTGAGAACTATGACATATAGCATGACAAATGAGAAGACGTTAAAGATTTAACTGTAGAACTATGACATATAGCATGACAAATGAGAAGACGTTAAAGATTTAACTGTAGAACTATGACATATAACGTGACATATGAACTGACGACGCACCAAACAGATCTCTACCTTATGAAAGGTTCAACATTTGGGACGAAAAGTAGAATACATAATCTCAACCAACAGGAACTAGTTACTAAACCACGGGTAGATCAAACACCACATAAAGTGAACATGCCTGGCTTGACGAATGATATGTGTGTCTACCATATAAACTAGTAATAAAGTGACCATGCGTGAATATCGAATGATATGTGTGTATACCATATAAACTAGTAATAAAATTATCATGCGTGACTGTCGAATGATCTACCATCTGACTTATTAATAATAATAACAATAATAATAATAAAACCAATAACCTACCAGGCTCGTCCTTCTGGAGAAAACAGCACAAAAAGCGCCCCCCCCTTACAATTCTTTATTCTTAGCCATTCGGAGGTGTGTAATACAATCATGCCCAGACCATTCCTTGATGTTATAAATCCAAAAGTGTCTTTGGTCCGCTCTTATTCCCCTCTCGATGTATTTATCGTTGTTGGTACTCCAGTGTTGCATTTCCATATACGAATTTTACTTCCTGGTTGCCGACTTATTAGTCATCTACCAAATTATAGACTTATTAGTCACAACTACCAACTTATAGACTTATTAGTCGCATCTACCAACTCATAATCTTATTAGTCACATCTACCAACTCATAGACTTATTAGTCATCTACCAACTCACAGACTTATTAGTCACCTACCAACTCATAGACTTATTAGTCATCTACCAACTCACAGACTTATTAGTCATGTAGCAACTCACAGACTTATTAGTCATCTACCAACTCACAGACTTATTAGGCATGTAGCAACTCACAGACTTATTAGTCATCTACCAACTCACAGACTTATTAGTCATGTAGCAACTCACAGACGTATTAGTCATCTACCAACTCATAGACTTATTAGTCACATCAACCAACTCATAGACTTATTAGTCATCTACCAACTCACAGACTTATTAGTCACATCTACCAACTCATAGACTTATTAGTCACATCTACTAACTCATAGACTATTTAGTCACATCTACCAACTCATTGACTTATTAGTCATCTACCAACCCATAGACTTATTAGTCACATCTACCAACTCATAGACTTATTAGTCACATCTACCAACTCACAGACTTATTAGTCACATCTACCAACTCACAGACTTATTAGTCATCTACCAACTCACAGACTTATTAGTCACATCTACCAACTCATAGATTTATTAGTCATCTACCAACTCATAGACTTATTAGTCATCTACCAACTCATAGACTTATTAGTCACATCTACCAACTCATAGACTTATTAGTCACATCTACCAACTCACAGACTTATTAGTCACATCTACCAACTCACAGACTTATTAGTCATGTACCAACTCACAGACTTATTAGTCATCTACCAACTCACAGACTTATTAGTCATCTACCAACTCACAGACTTATTAGTCACATCTACCAACTCATAGACTTATTAGTCATCTACCAACTCACAGACTTATTAGTCACATCTACCAACTCATAGACTTATTAGTCATCTACCAACTCATAGACTTATTAGTCACATCTACCAACTCACAGACTTATTAGTCATCTACCAACTCATAGACTTATTAGTCATCTACCAACTCATAGACTTATTAGTCATCTACCAACTCACAGACTTATTAGTCACATCTACCAACTCACAGACTTATTAGTCACATCTACCAACTCACAGACTTATTAGTCACATCTACCAACTCACAGACTTATTAGTCATGTACCAACTCACAGACTTATTAGTCATCTACCAACTCACAGACTTATTAGTCATCTACCAACTCACAGACTTATTAGTCACATCTACCAACTCATAGACTTATTAGTCATCTACCAACTCACAGACTTATTAGTCACATCTACCAACTCATAGACTTATTAGTCATCTACCAACTCATAGACTTATTAGTCACATCTACCAACTCACAGACTTATTAGTCATCTACCAACTCACAGACTTATTAGTCACATCTACCAACTCATAGACTTATTAGTCATCTACCAACTCACAGACTTATTAGTCACATCTACCAACTCATAGACTTATTACTCACATCTACCAACTCACAGACTTATTAGTCACATTTACCAACTCACAGACTTATTAGTCACATCTACCAACTCACAGACTTATTAGTCACATCTACCAACTCACAGACTTATTAGTCATCTACCAACTCATAGACTTATTAGTCACATTTACCAACTCACAGACTTATTAGTCACATTTACCAACTCACAGACTTATTAGTGACATTTACCAACTCACAGACTTATTAGTCATCTACCAACTCACAGACTTATTAGTCATCTACCAACTCACAGACTTATTAGTCACATCTACCAACTCATAGACTTATTAGTCATCTACCAACTCACAGACTTATTAGTCACATCTACCAACTCATAGACTTATTAGTCATCTACCAACTCATAGACTTATTAGTCACATCTACCAACTCACAGACTTATTAGTCATCTACCAACTCACAGACTTATTAGTCACATCTACCAACTCATAGACTTATTAGTCATCTACCAACTCACAGACTTATTAGTCACATCTACCAACTCATAGACTTATTACTCACATCTACCAACTCACAGACTTATTAGTCACATTTACCAACTCACAGACTTATTAGTCACATCTACCAACTCACAGACTTATTAGTCACATCTACCAACTCACAGACTTATTAGTCATCTACCAACTCATAGACTTATTAGTCATCTACCAACTCACAGACTTATTAGTCACATCTACCAACTCATAGACTTATTAGTCATCTACCAACTCACAGACTTATTAGTCATATCTACCAACTCATAGACTTATTAGTCATCTACCAACTCATAGACTTATTAGTCACATCTACCAACTCACAGACTTATTAGTCATCTACCAACTCACAGACTTATTAGTCACATCTACCAACTCATAGACTTATTAGTCATCTACCAACTCACAGACTTATTAGTCACATCTACCAACTCATAGACTTATTACTCACATCTACCAACTCACAGACTTATTAGTCACATTTACCAACTCACAGACTTATTAGTCACATCTACCAACTCACAGACTTATTAGTCACATCTACCAACTCACAGACTTATTAGTCATCTACCAACTCATAGACTTATTAGTCACATTTACCAACTCACAGACTTATTAGTCACATCTACCAACTCATAGACTTATTAGTCATCTACCAACTCATAGACTTATTAGTCACATCTACCAACTCACAGACTTATTAGTCATCTACCAACTCACAGACTTATTAGTCACATCTACCAACTCATAGACTTATTAGTCATCTACCAACTCACAGACTTATTAGTCACATCTACCAACTCATAGACTTATTACTCACATCTACCAACTCACAGACTTATTAGTCACATTTACCAACTCACAGACTTATTAGTCACATCTACCAACTCACAGACTTATTAGTCACATCTACCAACTCACAGACTTATTAGTCATCTACCAACTCACAGACTTATTAGTCACATTTACCAACTCACAGACTTATTAGTCACATTTACCAACTCACAGACTTATTAGTCACATCTACCAACTCATAGACTTATTAGTCATGTACCAACTCACAGACGTATTAGTCATGTACCAACTCACAGACTTATTAGTCACATCTACCAACTCATATACTTATTAGTCATCTACCAACTCACAGACTTATTAGTCATGTACCAACTCACAGACTTATTAGTCATCTACCACCTCACAGACTTATTAGTCACATCTACCAACTCATAGACTTATTAGTCATGTACCAACTCACAGACTTATTAGTCATATACCAACTCACAGACTTATTAGTCATCTACCAACTCACAGACTTATTAGTCACATCTACCAACTCATAATCTTATTAGTCACATCCACCAACTCATAGACTTATTAGTCATCTACCAACTCACAGACTTTTTAGTCAACTACCAACTCATAGACTTATTAGTCATCTACCAACTCACAGACTTATTAGTCATGTACCAACTCACAGACGTATTAGTCATGTACCAACTCATAGACTTATTAGTCACACCTACTAACTCATAGACTTATTAGTCATGTACCAACTCACAGACTTATTAGTCATGTACCAACTCACAGACTTATTAGTCATCTACCAACTCACAGACGTATTAGTCACATCTACCAACTCACAGACTTATTAGTCACATTTACCAACTCACAGACTTATTAGTCACATCTACCAACTCATAGACTTATTAGTCATGTACCAACTCACAGACTTATTAGTCATCTACCAACTCACAGACTTATTAGTCACATCTACCAACTCACAGACGTATTAGTCACATCTACCAACTCACAGACTTATTAGTCATCTACCAACTCACAGACTTATTAGTCACATCTACCAACTCACAGACTTATTAGTCACATCTACCAACTCACAGACTTATTAGTCATCTACCAACTCACAGACTTATTAGTCACATCTACCAACTCACAAACTTATTAGTCATCTATCAATTCACAGACTTATTAGTCATCTACCAATTCACAGATTTATTAGTCACATCTATCAACTCACAGACTTATTAGTCACATCTACCAACTCACATACTTATTAGTCATCTACCAACTCACAGAATTATTAGTCATCTACCAACTCACAGATTTATTAGTCACATCTACCAACTCACAGACTTATTAGTCACATCTACCAACTCACAGACTTATTAGTCATCTACCAACTCACAGACTTATTAGTCACATCTACCAACTCACAGACTTATTAGTCATCTACCAACTCACAGACTTATTAGTCATGTACCAACTCACAGACTTATTAGTCATGTACCAACTCACAGATTTATTAGTCACATCTACCAACTCACAGACTTATTAGTCATCTACCAACTCACAGACGTATTAGTCATCTACCAACTCATAGACAAGGATATATCTCTAACTGAATGTTCATAATGTAGGTGTAACAAATGGTCATCATGACTCTAGGTAGAAGAACAACAACAAATTGTCTAAACTCACCGTAGAGACCTCAGATTGAAGCTTGTATGTGTTGAAATTGAACAATACTTGTACATCAGTGGAAAATAGTAATGCGGCAAACAGAGCCCCACTTTTGCTGACACTAAAATGTTTTGTTAGTTTAGAGATGAAGTTCTGTTGTGTCTTGAAGTTGTCGCTACCTATGCTGCCGGATGCGTCGATTATAAAAAGGATGTCGCTAACGGTTGGGCAAGAAACCACAGCTGCACAAAAAGGAAAATAAATCACCGTGAACATATCATATGATTTGATTATCTAAGTTCTAATATATGCCAATCAATATATCATGTTATTTGATTACATGCGCTCTAATGACAATCAACAATTCATTTGATTTTATTACCTGCGTTCTAATACATGACAATCAACAAATCGTACGTTTTCAGTACCTAAGTATAAAACATAAAACATACAACAACCATCATTTGAGTACCTAAGTGTAGCAATTAAAATCCAAACAGATAACAATCAACATTTTCTTCTGCTTTGAACTTGTATGCCATATCTACTATTTCCGATTGACACCTCCGACTTCAGCATGACTCCGGGATATCTTTAACTATATATGGAATTAGGCAAATAACTCTACTACAAAATCTCCTCAGAAGTGCTGGTACTCATTACTGCACTTACAATATGAATCTAAGACGTGCTGCTTCTTATTACTGCACTTACGACATGAATGTCAGTAATGCTGCTACTCATTACTGCACTAACGACATGAATGCCAGCAGTGCTGCACACGCTTGGTATATATCTCATCTAGTATTCGCTTTTGACACCTTCAAGAAGACTCAAATCTTTTGTCACTGCCATTTTTTAATTACTAGTGGTGGATATCGTATTATCCTATATATATATATCATGTTATCGTGTGTGTGTATATATATATTTATATATATATATATATATATATATATATATATATATATATATATATCGTGTTATCGTGTTGTGATATCCCTAAAGAATAACATGATATCAACATTTATCCGCCCGCCAGTTCTTGTACCCTAGAGAGCAACCATTAGTTCAACGCCTTGAAAACAAAAGTGCATTACAAAACATGCGTATTGTATAATCATGATCACCTTTTATCTAACTTAGACAGTTCTAAATGCCAGGCTCTACATCCTACACTCTACACGGTTTACGTTTGTTTACATACAATAACAGTCTACTCTACTGCCACATACTTGGCATTGTCCACGTTCTCAATGGGCATTTTATCATTTTATGTGCACTTATTACAATAAACTGAATTCTTTTTACTCCACAACTCACGCCTATTTTCTTCAATCTATTTCTTCTTCTTCTTCTGCATTTGTTCTCAAATTCCTGCAGATTAGCAGGATGTGGTCTGGAGAAACGGAATACGTTGTGTCATGGTTTACAGCATTGCTGCGATATCTGCGCCTTTCGGTCTGACACATGACCCTATATGGGATGGGACAGCAAACTCCATCCCATAACCTCCTTAGTCGCCTTTTACAACATGCGTGGAAGGTAAACCGTGTTGCTATTCTTTGCTCCCCTTTCGGGCCCCGGCAACACACGGGCGAATCTATTTCTATTTCTACTACGTATGTGCTACTTTTTCACATCCTCGCTGTAATATTTACTCGTATATTCCTCCAACTCACTCTACCACTAATATATATCTGGTCATTCCAATGATCGTGTTGTTTGCATTCTTCCTGACGTTAATGTACTTTACAAGTGGGACTTTCTGTTCTAAGTAAGGGCCTTCAGATCGTTCCTCTCCGTCCTGCATATGATCAATACTCTCATCTTCAGGACATTCACTTTTATCGTCGTCGTCTTCGCCTCCATTATCACTTCTTTGGTAACGATTAATCTGATATTGACGATTTGTTCTCTGGATATGAGAGAGAAATATCTGTGGACTTCCAGGTCTGGAGCATCGCAGGCTCTTGATCTTTAAATTAAGAGAACTCTGTATGATATTCACTCGCTTCATCACAACCGTATCAGATGCTCCAAAATTACTCGTGCGGAATCACGCGCCTTGTCGCATCTTCATAAGCGTGATGGCATTATCATTAAACCAGCTGATATGGGTGGTACCGTAGTTGTGTGTTGCTAGGATCTTTACCTACATCATCATCATAAAGGGCCGTCTCCGCAACGGAGGTTGGATGCTACGAACCTACAACATCCCATGTCTCTTGTTTTGGTGGTGCACTCTGCTAGACTGTAACCTGTCCACCTTGTGATGCTACGTACCCACTTGTATCTCTGGCCAACTCTTGCTCCCTAATTCGAACTTACCATCAAGGCAACTCTTCAACAAGGTGCCATCTATTTACAGGAGGGCCATAAACCACTATCTAATCCCTCATTTTACACAGCACGTACCTCTGACTCTTCTCTGCCTAACAATAAGGTGGTCAAATATGCAGTTAAAAAGCGTATGCGCAGTAACAACCCCCTCCCCCCCAATACCCAACCACACTAGTGATCAGGCTCCTTATATCGATGAAAGCTGTTTAGGCAGACCATCTAATCCTTGTAGATCCAATGTCTCTGCTTGCTCTTGTCCCACTGGTAGATCCAATGTCTCTGCTTGCTCTTGTCCCACTGGTAGATCCATTGTCTCTGCTTGCTCTTGTCCCACTGGTAGATCCATTGTGTCTGCTTGCTCTTGTCCCACTGGTAGATCCAATGTCTCTGCTTGCTCTTGTCCCACTAGTATATCCATTGTCTCTGCTTGCTCTTGTCCCACTGGTAGATCCATTGTCTCTGCTTGCTCTTGTCCCACTGGTAGATCCAATGTCTCTGCTTGCTCTTGTCCCACTGGTAGATCCAATGTCTCTGCTTGCTCTTGTCCCACTGGTAGATCCAATGTCTCTGCTTGCTCTTGTCCCAATTGTAGATACAATGTCTCTGCTTGCTCTTGTACCACTGGTAGATCCAATGTCTCTGCTTGTTCTTGTCCCACTGAATTTTTTTCATTATAACAACCCCCATCTATCTGTAACCACTCCTACTCGTATCCCCCTTCCTGAATTTGTGCTTACATTCAATTCTTTTGAATTCGATGGACACTTTTTCGATCAGATCAGTGGTGTTGCTATGGGCACTAATATGGGACCCAGTTATGGGTGTCTTATCATGGAACATCTTGAACATCAAGTTTGGGTAACTTTTGAAGGTCCTTTTCTATCATAGATACATTGATGATGGTATAGGTATTACTAATATGTCTGAGACAGAATTGTCTCGCTTCATCAACTGTATCAACAATTGTAACCCTGCTATCCAACTCACAACTAACATCTCTACTGCTTCTGTTAACTTTCTTGACATTGTTATCATTATTCGTCCCCCATAATTCAGGAGTAAGAGTTGAGAAACATCTGAATGGTCAACTATTCAAAGCGTAGTAAAACAATGAATCACTCTATCCCTTATCGTTTTAACATTTATGCAGATAATGTGAGAGAACTAGAGGAGAATGAATTTCATGAATTAAATATGTATGGATACACAATTCAATAGATAAGATATGCAGATGGCACAGGCAGTCTTACTATACATGAGGGACTGAAACAGCTATTCACAATAACAAAGAAATACAGTGAGATTCAAAATCTATATCTAAACGCACAGACAACAAAAATTATCACAGTATACAAAAAGAAAGATCAAACAGATAATCACCATAGACAATTTAGAACTAGAATGTGTAAACACATTCGAATATCTGGGAGCAAATATAAATAGTTCCCGAGATTGCTCAATCGAAGTTAGAAGAAGGCTCGCAACACGCAAATTAACACAAATGAGATAGCTATAACAAAGTACTAAAATCGACACTAAAGTAACCCATTCATGTGTTTTCCCAGTGGCAACATTTGGATGCGAGACTTGTACTTTAAACACGACAATATCCAAAAGAACAAATTTATATGATATTACGTGTTACAGAAAAATCCTACGAATATTATGGACAGAGAAAAAGAACATTAAAGTTTTGAAATTACTGAAACTAAATGAAGAATGACTTATAAATACCATTATAGGAAGGAATCTACACTATTTTGGACACTTAAAGCGACACGATGATATCGAAAGGCTAATTCTAGAAGGCAAAATACCAGGCGAAAGAAGGCGAGGAAGACCAGGAGGACGATGGACTAGCGACATCCAAGAATGTATGCACATGTCTCTTGCCAATGCATACCTGATTACCCGGGACAAGAGGTACCCACGACGAAGACAATGTTCTGGAAAAAAATATGTCACTTGATATATAGTCATCCCCTTTATCTCAGCACGTTTGTTTACTACAAATCTACTGATACACATGATTTCTTGCATTGCACTTCTCAACCTTCTGCTGGTCACAACTCTCTGTCAATCTCCCAGCTTCGTAGTTTTGGTCGCTTATGTAGGGATGATGATGACATTCTTGAAAAATCCTCTGAGATGATTGATTTCTTTCGTAGATGTTTGTTCCCTGACATTGTCCTTTCATCGGCATGTGGGCTTTAGGTCTTTATTTATTTATTCATTCATTTGCTGATTGATTGCTTTTTTGCTTGCTTTCATAATTTATTAATTTGTTAATTATTATTATTGATTGAGTGATTAATTGATTGTTTGATTATTTGGTTGATTGATTGATTTAGCTATTGATGTATGGCTACTTAGATTAAATGACTGCAGACATACCGTTGCACTTTGTGGTATCTTTAGGATCAACAGAAAATCCATCTTTGCAAGCACATCTGAAGCCTGGGATAGTATTTATGCATTCTTGTTGGCAGGTCGTCTTGGATGTTACACATTCGTTAATATCTGAAATTAAAACAAGAAATTGGTTATTATTTAAATGTAACTCAGATTTAATTACGTGTGCACGTTGCTAGATCATCACTGCAGTAAAACTGTAATCCAACAAATATTATGAAATGTTTTGTTTCCGCCAGGGAACGCTTTAGGCTTTTCCAGCGAAAACGTTTCCCTGGGTGTTAGTTTCAGAGGATGCAGCGGGCAGGGATCTAGACTTGGGTTGACTACACCTACAGCTTTCCGTTAGCAGCGCCCTGTGTCGTAAAATTAAGCGCGATACACCCTGTGTCATCTGGCGCTAACCCGCATCTTGCCTGTGAGTCTGCTTCGTTATAGGGAATTGCTTAAACGGTAAAGCTAGACTAGCGTTAGTGGGCCTCTTAATAGATGTTTCGATCACCCACATTGTTAACACCTCGTCTAAGTTTGATCTTCTACCATTTTTTTCGTCCTACTGAGATGGTATAGTATCCTGCCTTTTCTTGTCCACACACACACACACCAGTCACACACACATACACACCACACACATACACACCACACAGTTACACACCACACACAAACCACACACACACACACACAAACCACACACACACCACACACACCACCTACTGATGGGAGACGGCTAAAATATTGTTCTCGAACATGAACATTACTTTTGTTATGGGTTTAATTTGTATAACTGATTCTTGCAGATGGTGTTTCCCTATAGTTCTGTGCTACCGTCGACTGTACTCAATAGATCTTTCTTTATCTTCTACAGACTTGCTCGCAATATGGCAATTTGACAGTCCAAGCGGGCCATTGTCTTAAACAGTGCTGGGACATAACTAGCAGATCGTTGTCTTAAACAGTGCTAGCATAGTTCAGGCCGACCGTTATCTTAAACAGTGCTTGGAAAGCCACGAAGGCACGTAGTCTTAACAGGTTGGCCGTTGTCTTAAACACTTATGAACAATCGAGGCCAGCCGGAGTCTTGAATAGTGATGGGAGAGTAATTTCCAATTGTTGACTTAAACAAAACACTATTGGGACAATCAAGGCTCGCCACTGGCTTAAACAGTGTAGTGACAGTCCGGATTGGACAGTGATGGACAGTTTTGGCTGAGACAGTTATCAGTTAAAAACCTCTCTACAGAATGTAAACATGACCCGAAAGGCCAATTTTTAATTATTTCTGTGCAATTTGTTGGTCGACATTGGCTTTATTAGGCATGTGATTCCAAGTATCTAGTGAACACGTATCAAGTGGCCAAGTATCTAGTGACCAAGTATCTAGTGACCAAGTATCTAGTGACCAAGTATCTAGTGAACACGTATCAAGTGACCAAGTATCTAGTGACCAAGTATCTCGTGACCAAGTATCAATTGAACACGTATCAAGTGACCAAGTATCCAGTGACCAAGTATCAAGTGACCAAGTATCAAGTAACCAAGTATCTAGTGACCAAGTATCTAATCACCAACTTTCTAGTCACCAAGTATCTAGTGACCAAGTATCAAGTGACCAAGTATCAAGTAACCAAGTATCTAGTGACCAAGTATCTAATCACCAACTTTCTAGTCACCAAGTATCTAGTGACCAAGTATCAAGTGACCAAGTATCTAGTGACCAAGTATCAAGTGACCAAGTATCAAGTGACCAAGTATCAAGTGAACAAGTATGAAGTGACCAAGTATCTAGTGACCAAGTATCTAGTGACCAAGTATCTAGTGAACACGTATCAAGTGACCAAGTATCTAGTGGCCAAGTATCAAGTGACCAAGTATCAAGTAACCAAGTATCAAGTGACCAAGTATCAAGTGACCAAGTATCAAGTGACCAAGTATCAAGTGACCAAGTATCTAGTGACCAAGTATCTAGTGAACACGTATCAAGTGACCAAGTATCTAGTGACCAAGTATCTAGTGAACACGTATCAAGTGACCAAGTATCTAGTGACCAAGTATCTAGTGACCAAGTATCTAGTGACCAAGTATCTAGTGACCAAGTATCTAGTGAACACGTATCAAGTGACCAAGTATCTAGTGGCCACGTATCAAGTCACCAAGTATCTAGTGACCAAGTATCAAGTGACCAAGTATCAAGTGACCAAGTATCTAGTGACCAAGTATCAAGTGACCAAGTATCTAGTGACCAAGTATCTAGTGACCAAGTATCAAGTGACCAAGTATCTAGTGACCAAGTATCCAGTGACCAAGTATCAAGTGACCATGTATGAAGTGACCAAGTATCTAGTGACCAAGTATCTAGTGACCAAGTATCTAGTGAACACGTATCAAGTGACCAAGTATCTAGTGGCCAAGTATCAAGTGACCAAGAATCTAATCACCAACTTTCTAGTCACCAAGTGTCAAGTGACCAAGTATCTAGTGACCAAGTATCAAGTGACCAAGTATCTAGTGACCAAGTATCAAGTGACTAAGTATCTAGTGACCAAGTATCTAGTGACCAAGTATCAAGTGACCAAGTATCTAGTGACCAAGTATCTAGTGACCAAGTATCAAGTGACCAAGTATCTAGTGACCAAGTATCAAGTGACCAAGTATCTAGTGACCAAGTATCAAGTGACCAAGTATCAAGTGACCAAGTATCTAGTGACCAAGTATCAAGTGACCAAGTATCTAGTGACCAAGTATCTAGTGACCAAGTATCAAGTGACCAAGTATCTAGTGACCAAGTATCAAGTGACCAAGTATCAAGTGACCAAGTATGAAGTGACCAAGTATCTAGTGACCAAGTATCTAGTGACCAAGTATCTATTGAACACGTATCAAGTGACCAAGTATCTAGTGGCCAAGTATCAAGTGACCAAGTATCAAGTAACCAAGTATCTAGTTACCAAGTATCTAATCACCAACCTTCTAGTCACCAAGTATCTAGTGGCCAAGTATCAAGTGACCAAGTATCAAGTAACCAAGTATCTAGTGACCAAGTATCTAATCACCAACTTTCTAGTCACCAAGTATCAAGTGACCAAGTATCTAGTGACCAAGTATCAAGTGACCAAGTATCTAGTGACCAAGTATCTAGTGACCAAGTATCAAGTGACCAAGTATCTAGTGACCAAGTATCAAGTGACCAAGTATCTAGTGACCAAGTATCAAGTGACCAAGTATCAAGTGACCAAGTATCTAGTGACCAAGTATCAAGTGACCAAGTATCTAGTGACCAAGTATCAAGTGACCAAGTATCAAGTGACCAAGTATCAAGTGACCAAGTATCAAGTGACCAAGTATGAAGTGACCAAGTATCTAGTGACCAAGTATCTAGTGACCAAGTATCTAGTGAACACGTATCAAGTGACCAAGTATCTAGTGGCCAAGTATCAAGTGACCAAGTATCAAGTAACCAAGTATCTAGTGACCAAGTATCTAATCACCAACCTTCTAGTCACCAAGTATCTAGTGGCCAAGTATCAAGTGACCAAGTATCAAGTAACCAAGTATCTAGTGACCAAGTATCTAATCACCAACTTTCTAGTCACCAAGTATCAAGTGACCAAGTATCTAGTGACCAAGTATCAAGTGACCAAGTATCTAGTGACCAGGTATCAAGTGACCAAGTATCTAGTGAACACGTATCAAGTGACCAAGTATCAAGTAACCAAGTATCTAGTGACCAAGTATCTAATCACCAACTTTCTAGTCACCAAGTATCAAGTGACCAAGTATCTAGTGACCAAGTATCAAGTGACCAAGTATCTAGTGACCAAGTATCTAGTGACCAAGTATCTAGTGAACACGTATCAAGTGACCAAGTATCTAGTGGCCAAGTATCAAGTGACCAAGTATCAAGTAACCAAGTATCTAGTGACCAAGTATCTAGTGACCAAGTATCTAGTGAACACGTATCAAGTGGCCAAGTATCTAGTGGCCAAATATCTAGTGGCCAAGTATCTAGTGACCAAGTATCTAGTCACCAAGTATCTAGTCACCAAGTATCTAGTGGCCAAGTATCAAGTGACCAAGTATCAAGTAACCAAGTATCTAGTGACCAAGTATCTAATCACCAACTTTCTAGTCACCAAGTATCTAATCACCATGTATCTAGTCACCAAGTATCTAGTCACCAAGTATCTAGTCACCAAGTATCTAGTCACCAAGTATCTGTCACCAAGAATTTAGTGACAAATGAAAACTTAACAATTATCAAAACCTTCACTAATATTTTTTTGACTTTATTTTGACAGCTATATACAGAAATGCAGTCATGGTTTTGACTGTGTAACGAAGGTGCTGCTGTGTGACACGAGGATGTGGCTGTAAGGAAAACGGTTGTATATGTGTGGACCGATGTTTTGGCTGTGTGTATTGAAGTCTTGACAGTGTGGATTTAGATTGTTTCCGTGTGGACCAACATTGTAGCTGTGTGAACCAAGATTTTGGCTGTGGGAACGATAATCAATAAAAGGTAGTACTGCTTGTAGAACTAATATTAAAATAATACTCGCGTGGGAGATATGTTATGAAGTTCTACTGGATAACGACTGACACACTATCACTGTCGAATGCTTATGTGAAAAAATATATACAACAAAACACAGAGTATAATAATACAAATGAAAGTACACAGGATATAATTGACGTTTCGAACTAAAAGGTCTTTGTCAGGCCTATTTCAATGTCGAGTGAAATATGGTTGTGAGATGCCGGAAGGATGCGAACAGGAAGTACACAGGGACGATAATAAAGGTGACATCGAAAAAAATAAAAATATGACGTAAATGAAGGCAAAAAATTAATAAAGACAAAGACCAGTCCGACCGAGAACTAGGCAAAAGAGTGGTCGGTATTGAGTCCAAATGGTTTGAGGGTAACCAACTCAAAAATAAGACGATTTTCTTGAGCGTACCTAGATCTATCATCGGTGGTGCAGGATCTGATGACAGTGACCTGAATATTAAGGGCACCACCTTTGCCATCGCCGTTGAAGTGATTGGCCACATAAGTTGGTGTTCTGTGTTTAATGGCATGAAGGTGGTTGCAGAAGCGGGCGCTCAATCTTAGGCCAGTTTCACCGATATATTGCTTGCCACAGCTTTTACATATGATCACTTAAATAACAATCCGGGAATCAGATGTAAAGGCTTCATCGATGGAGAAAGTGGCACTGGGAAATGAGATGGAACGCATTTGAATCATATAAGGACAAGCGGTAAATGTTTAAGCAGGAATTGACGGACAGTAGACTTATGGAGATGAAATGTACGAGGCGTGTTCAAATGAAAACGGGACTTGTTACACCACGCGTGATAGAGCGCACTGATATTGATGACATTTTGCACTAGTAATGAGTATCCAATAATTTACATACGGTCACGTGTTCATCTTCCCAGCATGCATATGTGCTGCAGAAGACTGTTAACAATATGGCGGGTGTGATTCCGAACCCGTCCAAAGTGAATCAGCGTGCTGTGATCCAGTTTCTTTCATTTGAAGGATGTCAAGCAGTAGACATTCATCGGAGAATGAAGGCAGCATATGGTGACAAATGTTTGTCGAGGACAAGAGTGATGGAGTGGGTGCGTATGTTTAAAGACGGACGTGAGTTAACGGCAGATCTTGCACGGCCAGGTCAGGCGCATATTGTTGCAACAGAAGAAGCCATAGCCGTGCTTGATAAAGCAGTACTGACTGACCGTCGTCGGAGCATTCGTTCGCTTGCAGAAGAATTCCATATGTCAATTGGGACAGCCCACATGGTTGTTCGGAAGAAATTGAACTATCGGAAGGTGTGTTCACAGTGGGTCCCACGGATGTTGACTGACCACCATAAGGAAGAACGGATGGGGTGGAGTTTGAACCACCTGATGCGTTACAGGGCAGAGGGTGATGCATTTCTGTTGAGCATTGTGGCAGGTGATGAATCGTGGTGCCACCACTATGAACCGAGCAGCAAAATTGACAGCATGCAATGGAAACATCCAGGTTCACCAAAACCCAAAAAATTCAAGACACAGGTTTCTGCTGGGAAGGTTATGGTGACTGCATTTTTTGACCATGAAGGGCTTTTGTTGACTGATTTTAAGGAACCTTCTCCACGACAACGCTCGTCCGCACGTCGCAAAAATTGTGCAGGAAACATTGGCAAAGAAGAATTGGGAAGTTCTTCATCACCCAGCCTATAGTCCCGATTTATCCCCGTGTGATTTCCATTTGTTCGGACCGTTGAAGAAAGCACTAAAGGGACAGCGATTCAACAGCGACGCAGACGTGAAGACAGCGGTGACCACATGGTTCAGAGAACAGCCACGCAACTTTTTCTCGGACGGCATTCGACGTCTACCTAAACAGTGGGATGCTTGCCTAAATGCATACGGAGATTTTTTCTGATGAACCCAGGTGCATTCTTATTCACAAGTGGTTGCTTTGTTCAATTCCGTTGAAAATATTAAATTGCGTATGATACTTTTTAAATAAATCCACAAGTCCCGTTTTCATTGAACACGCCTCGTAATAACAAGTTTAACTCTTTCAGATAACCCTGGAAATCAGTCAAGGTATCAAGGCGAGATAGCTGGCGTACACGGAGCCAAGCAGATGAAAGAATACTGTCAGGAAACGAACGTCTACGGAAGAAATCGATCATCTCAGAGGATTTGTCGAGAAAGTCGTCGTCATCGCTACATAAGCGACGAAGGCGAAGAGTAGGACAGAGAGTTGCGACAGGCAGGGGCATGAGAAGAAGTGTAGAGCAGAAAGCCATGTGCATCAGTACGTTTATAGTAAACAGATGTGCTGAGGTAATGGGGATGAATAGTGACAATGATGTCATGAAGTGAACAGAGGTAGTGGAGATGTTAGATGTTAATTTAATAGCAGGGTTGAAATTGTTGATGAAGTTGATGAAGCGAGACAATTCAGTTTCGGTCATGTCAGTAATACCTATCCCAGCATCAATGTATCTGTCGAAAAGAGATGGGAATGGGCCATCACAAGTCGACCAAACTAGATGTTATGGATGTCCCATGAAATGATAAGCATAGCTAGGTCCCATCTTGGTGCCCATAGCAATACCACTGATCTGATCGAAAAAAATGCCCATCGAATTTAAAAGAGTTGAGTGTGAGCACCAGTTCCGCAATGCGGATAAGAGTAGGAGTAGATACAGAGGGATGTGGACTCTTGTCCAGAAAGAACTTCAAAGCCATGAGACCATCTGCATGGAGTATAGAAGTGTACAGAGAGCAAAAATAAAGCAAGAACAGACGATAGGTACGGTCAGAAGACAAATGCACAGAAGAAAAATTGGTCAGGACATGCTTGGTATCTTTCAAGAATGAAAGCAGTTGTTCGACTAACGGCTGGAAAATGCTGTCAAGGAAGTCGGAGATGAACTCACTGGATAAAGAACAAGCTGAGACAATAGGTCTGCCTGGATTAAATTCCTTGTGGATTTTGGGCAGCATATAGAAAACAGGTCTGTCTAAACAGCTTTTATTGATACAAAAAGCCTTGACAGTGGTAGGAAGGTGATTGTCACGGATGAGAGTGTTCACAGTGTTGTTGACCACCTTCTGGTTAGATACTATCGAGTCAATGTGTGAGCAGTGTAGAAATAAGGTTTGGAGAGTTGTTGGTGGCCCTCCTGGAGGTAAAGGTCCTTGCGCCACACAGCAACGGTCTCACTCTTATCAGCTTGTTTGATGACAATATCATCACGGTGGCGAAGATTCGCAAGGCGCGACATTCGTCAGGGGTAATGTTGGAGAGTTTGATACGGTTGTGAAAAAGTGATTGAATGGCATGGAGGGTATTCTTGATGTACAGATCAAGAGCCTGGGATACAAGAGCCTGCGATGCTGTAGGAACGAAAGTTTTGGCTGTGTGGACCTACGTTTTGGCTGCGTTGATATAGGTTTTGACTTTATGAGAGAGACTTTCTTCGTGTATATAAATAAGTTTTATTTATGTGACCCGAGGTTGCGACTGTAAGGAACGAGGCTTTACTTGTGTGGACTAAGGTAGTGACTGTGTGATCTAGGTGTCGGGTGTGATAACCACAGTTTTGATTATGGGACCCGAGGTTCTGGATGTGCTGCCACTGTTTTGTCTGTATAGACCAAGATTTTCACTATGTGACCGACGCTTTCCCTATTTGACCATGGTTTTGTCTTTGTAGACCGATGTTTCCACTATACTGCCAAGACGTTGGCTGTGTGAACAGAGGTTTTCACTGTGTAAAACGTGGTTCTGACTGTGCGATTCGGGGTTTCGACTGTGTGAATCGAGTTTTGACAATGTAGACCGAGGTTTTGGCTGTGTGACCCGAGGTTGTGACTGTGTAACCAACGTTTTGGATGTGCCCGAGGTTGTTTTTTTTCACCGAGGTTTTGTTTGTGCGACCGAGTATTAGCTGTGTGATCGAAATTTTGGCTGCATTACCAGTGCTTTGGCGTTGTGACCGAGGCATTGGCTATGTGACCAAGGTTTTGTCTACATGACCGAGATTTTTGCTGTGTGGCTCTGGGTTGTAGCTGTAAGGAGCGAGATTTATCTCTGTGTACCGAGGATTTGGTTGTGTTGAACACGATTTTTTTTCTGTGTAAACGGAGTTTTGATTCTGTGACCGAGGTTTGGACTGTGTGACTCAGCCTTTCGCTGTGCGACCCTGCTTTGTGGTTATGTGGTTGAGACTTTGGCTGTGTGATTGAAGCTTTGGATGTGTGGGCCAAGGTTGTGACTGTAAAGAACCAGATTTTATCTGTGTTGACCTAGGAATTGGCTGTGATGGAAGTGGTTTTTGCTGTGTGGACAGGGGTTGTGGCTGTGTGATCCAGGCTGTGGCTCTGTTCACGGAGGGTTTGACTGTGTGATATATATTTTGGCGGTGTGACCCTATATTTTGGCTGTGTGACCCGAGGTTTTCGCTGTGTGACCGATAATTTTCGCGGTGTGACCCGACGTTTTGACTGAGTGTACCGTAGTTTTGGCTGTGTAACCGAGGTTTTGGCTCTGCGAATTGTGCTTTTTGAAGTGTAAGCGTGGTTATCGCTATGTGGACCACAGTTTGGTTGTAAAAACTGAAGATTTTCACTATGTTACCAAGGCTTTCACTATTAGACCAACGTTTTTTTCTGTGTAGACCGATGTTTTGGCTCTACTACTGAGACTTTACTGTGTGAACCGAGGGTTTGGTTTTTTGTCACGGTTATATATTTGTAGTCCGATGTTTTGGATGTGTGAAACGAGGTTTTTGTTGTATGACCCGAGGTTCTGTCTGTTTGAGAAAGGTTTTATTTGTGTGAACAAAGTTTTGGCTGTGTAACTGCAGTTCTGTGTGTGTGTGGACTAAAATTTAGGCTGTGTCGCCGAGGTTTTGGTTGTGTGACTAAGGTTTTTCCTAAGTGTACGAGGTTTTGGCTGTGACTCGAAGTATTGACGATGTGACCTAGTATTTGGTTGTTTATCCGAAGTTTGTGGCTGTAAAGCAACGAGGATTTATCTGTAATGAACCGAAGTTTGGGCTGTGTGAGCGAGATATTGGCGGTGTGAATCTGGGTTTTGGATGTGTGGAACATCATTTTGGCTGTGTCACCGATATTTTCTCGGTGATCCAAAGTTCTTGCTGTGCTTATCGCGTTATCGGATGAGTGACCGAGGTTTTAGTTATGTGGGCCGTGGTTTTCGCTGTGTACCAGATTTTTTCTTTGAGTTCCCAAGGGTTTCGCTGTGCGACCGAGTTTTTGACTATATGACCAAATTTTGTTTGTTAGGACCAAAGTTTTGCCTTTATGGACTGAATTTTTGGCTTTGTGACCAATGTTTTTTTCGTGTGGACAGAAGGTCTGGCTCTGTGGACCGAGGATTTGGCTTTGTGAACCGAAGTTTCGGCCTTGTGAACGAGGTTTTGACTGTGACACGAGGTTTTGGACTGTGTTACCTAGGTTTGGGTTTTTTGACCCGAGTGTGGCTGTTAGGAACAAGGTATTATCTGTGTGGACCGATGTTTTGATGTGGTTTTGGCTGTATGACCGAGGCTTTGGCTGTGTGATCAAAGTTGTGGCTGAGGTGTTGACTGTTTGGCATACATTTTTTTCGCTATTTTTTACTGTGGTTTTAGCTGTATGACCATTTTTTTGGCTCTGCTGATCGTGATTTTCGATGTGTGAACGATATTTGTGCTTTTTAAGCGAAGTTTTGGTTGTGTGGACCGTGGTTAGGGCTCTGAAACCGGTTTTTGACTGTGTGATCAAAGTTTTGGCTTTGTGACAAGAGTTTTTGACTATGTGACTCATGTTTTCGCTGTGTGAACGAGGTTATGGTTGTGTGAGCGAGGCTTTTTCTATGTGACCAAGGTGTTCGCTGTGTCATCGAGGTTTTAGCTGTGATACGAGGTTTTGGCTGTGTTACCAAAGTTTTGAATGTTAGACTTGAGGCTGTGGCTGTAAGTAACGAGTTGTATCTGTGTCGATCGATGTTTTGGCTGTGTGACAGGTTGTGGTTGTAATGAACGATGTTTTATCTGCGCTGAAATATGGTTTGGCTGTGTGAACAAAAGTTTTCACTTTGTGGATCGAGGTTGTTCCTGTGTGACTCGATGTTGTAGCTTTAAGGAACGAGTTTGTATCTATGTGAACCGAAGTTGTGGCAGTGTGAGCCAAGATTTTGGCTGTGTGATCCCTGTTGTGAATGTATTCACCGAGGTTTTAACTGTGTGACCGAGGTTTTGACTGTGTGATTCACAGATGTGGTTGTGTGACTCGAAGTTTTGGATGTGTTGAACCGTAGATTTGGCTTTGTGACCGACATTTTGGTGGTGTGACTCGAGGTTTTGGCAGTGTGGAATGTGATTCTGGCTGTGTGGACCGATATTTTGGCTGTGTGGCCGAAGTTGTTGCTGCATGGAACAATGTTATGACTGTGTAACTTCATGTCGTGGCTTTAAGGAACGAGTTTTTAGTTGTGTGGACCGTAATTTTGGCTGTGTAACCGTGGTTTTCACGGTATTGCCACTGTATTGCCTGTGAAGACCGAGTTTTTGACTATGTGATCGAGGTTTTGGCTGTTTGACTAATGTTTTATCTATGTAGACTGAGGTTTTGCCTATATTACCGAGGTTTATACTGGGTGTTCGAGGTTGTAGCTGTGCAAATCGAGGGTTTGACTATGTGAACCGAGGTTTTTGCTGTGCGAAAGGAGATTTTGACTGTTAAACAATGTTGTGTCTGTGTGACTGATTGTTTTACTGAATGGACTGAAAACGCGTGGTGCGAGACTCGAACTTGGACAAGGGGTACACGATGTCGGTGAATGACACCTCGGCTTAGAGAGAAAAAGAGCCATGGTCCAATTCCTCTGTTGAGTTCTTCCCTTTAAGGAACCAGACTCACGGATGAGAAATGGTTCAGTACCAAATGGGCACAGGGACAACACGTCAAATTACACGAGGCAAGTTCTTAGACAGTGGAACACCTCGTGCGAGTCAGACGAGAGCAAAAATCGTATGGGCGAAGAGTCGCCACTACGCGTGCCTGGAGACAGATATAGAGGCTGTCACAGGCTAAGGGTAGCCCACCCGAATTGTCAAGGCATGCCGAAATCGGATGTGCTGGCCTACAAGGCGCATAACGGTGGCACAACGTAATCACGCTCCCGGCGGAAATCGCACGGATATCCGTGATGGTTACAATGGAGCGAACGCAAAACAAACAAACAAACAAACAAACTGAATGGATCGATGTTATGTATGTGTGACCTATTATTTGGCTGTGTAATCACGGTTTTAGATATGTTACCGAAGTTTGGACTGTGTTTCCGAGTCTTTGGCTGCATTACCTAGGATTGGATATGTGGACGAGGTTATGGCTGTTTGACCGAGGTTTTTGGCAGTGTGGACTTACGTTTTGACGGTGTAGATCGAGGTTTTGAGTGTGACCCGATGTTCTGGCTGTAAGGAACAGGATTTTAACTGTATGGATCGAGGTTCCGACTGTGTGGACCGAGGTTTTGGTTGCTTTGATCCGAAGTTTAGGCTTTGTGACCGAGATTTTGAATTTGTGGTCCATGTTGTGGCTGTTTGGACCGAGGATTTGACTGTGTGATCGAAAGTTTGGCGGTGTAACCTGCGATTTTGGCTGCGTGACCTAAGGTTTTGGCTGTGTTAAACCGACGTTTTGGCTATGTGACCTAGAATTTGGCGGTTTTACCCAGGGTTTTAAATGTGTGGAAAAGGGGTTTTGGTTGTGTAACCGAAACTTTGGCTGTGAGACCGAGGTTTTGTATGTGTGAACCAAAGTTTTGTTTGTGTTATCGAAGTTTTTATTGTATGGAAAGAGGTTTTCCTGTGTGATGTAGGTCTTGGCTGTGTGTGCGAAATTTTGGCTGTGAGCCGAGGTTTTGGCTGTGTGGCAGCGATTGCCTTTTTACATATTGATTGTCTTGTACAAAACCGTAGTTGGGCTTCAAAATGCAGCACAGCACACGGTTTCTCATAAATATTCAGCTTGCTAGTCAGTGGTTGACCAAGAAACGCATGATTTGCATCGCACATCCCAATAGCTCTACCTTTCCAGAGTATACGCCTTGGTACCATACTTTCCAGAGTATACGCCTTGGTACCATACTTTCTGGTGTCTGGGTGAGCGACAGGAATAATTTTTGTATTAAACTAAATTAATAGCCAGTAGATTAGAAACGCGGGTATGCTGAATCAACATGTGAATAACGTAGTACTACACTATCGAGTTTCCCAAAATGTGTTGAACATCAATGTCATGTACACGGTACGCCCCATCAAGTATCTATATTTTCTATATTACTTACATTGAATGAATTGATCAAATAATTTGTGTTATCACTGATATCGTACTTAGCGAATTGGATGCTGGAAGGATCATGTCAAAGCTGTGCAGAAAGAAAACAGCTACACACATACACACACATATTTATCTATCTATAAATCCGCAAAGCGTCAGGATCTTAGGGGAACCACATTGGATGTTCCAGCACACAGAGTTCAACAATTTCTATCTTCAACAATGCGAATGAGTGAGGAACAATCTTGTACTGTCCATTCCTTGATGTTGTCTGCCCATGTCATTTATTTGAACTTCTCTTATACCCCCTCCCCCAATTCCTTCAACGGCTCCATTAAGTATTGTTTTTGACAAGGCATCATGTCTGAATACATTTCCAAACCATACTAGTTTTCATCGTTTCACGAATGAAAGCAATGGTTCTTGTACACCTGCATACATCGGTAACACACACGCTACGCGCCACCACCCGTACGCCAACGCATGCACACAAGCACATATATATATATAATAATATATGTATGTATGTGTGTATTTTTTCCCCACGAACTAAGCAGCATTAACCATTTCTCTGATACGACTTACCAATGCACTTTGATGGGTCTGCTGGATTTTGTTGAAATCCTTTCTGGCAAGCAGCACCTCCTGGTGGTATAAAAACAAATAATTCTCATTGAGTACAAGTTATACAGCTTTACAATGCGTGTGTAATATTAAATAAAATATCATGCTATTCTATTCTTGTACAAGTGTCTATAGTTGATGTAAAACTCCTGAAAATTAGCAGGATTAAAAAACATTAAAAAACGTTAAAGGCATTGTCAAACTTAAAAAAGTAGACCATAGAAAAGTTCAAGATTCAGAGATAGACGCATCAGCACTGAAACAACCAGACATACAACAAAAATACCTTATAGATGTAAGGAATAGATATGGACATCTAATGACAGAATGCATGGAACAATACAGAAGGGAAAATCCAGAAGATAAAATAGAGAATAACTGGGACAGTCTAAGGAAAAATTATTCAAACATCAAATGAAAATTTACCAATACGAAAAGCCAAGAACAGACAAACATGAATGAGAGATGGAATATTAGAGAAAATGTCAGAAAGAAAGAAAAAAATACCCCAAAATACTCAATTATAGACATTTATATACGTAACACGTGCAGAATAGCGAAACAACAATGCTAGAAACAAAATGCAGTGAAATAAAGGAGATGTCCATACAAAAGAAGAAAATATTAATGCATAAGGAGATAAGGCTGATCACAAATAACAAAAATCCTATAAATGGGGGGTGGCTGCATTAAAGATAAAAACGAAAAATAATATTTGATAAAACAGAAGTACTTACAAGATGGGCTAATTATGTGACAGAACTGTTTGACGACCAACGGAACAAAAAACCAACAAAACACAACAATGATGGACCAGCAATACTGAAATCAGAAGTAGAACATGCGATAAAATGTGGAAAGGCTGCAGGCTACGACAACACAACAGCAGACTTAATAAAAACTCTAAATGAATTTGGTGTGGATATTATCACACAGCTTTGCAGGGACATATATGGAACAGGCCAAATACCTAACATCATCAATATTCATACCACTACCTAAGAAGCACAGGGCCGTAGACAGTGCATATTATATAGAACAGTAAGTCTATTGAGCCATTTATCTAAAATACTCCTCAAGATAATACATGAAAGAATTAAAAACAAGATAGACACGGAGGTCAAGGAAGAACAATTCGGTTTTAGAAAAAACAAAGAAACCAGAGAAGCTATACTGAGTATCTGGCTAGTGATAGATACAGATATAGAAGTCCAAAAGTATCTATATTTGCTTCATAGACTACAGCAAGGCCTTTAACAGAGTCCAACATGAAAAACTAATCAAATGTCTTCAAGAAATAGGCCTAGATGGAAAAGACAGACTTATTAGAAATATAAATTCGAAACAGACTGCACCAATAAGGTGTGAAAACAGCTACTCACCATACATACAAATAAGAGGGAAAGACAAGGATGCATTTCATCAACAAGCCTTTTTAAATATCTACACAGAGAATATCTTTAAAAATATAGAAGAAATACCAGGACTCAAGATCAATGGGAAAATAATAAACAAACTGAGATATGTAGATGACACTGTTCTTTTAGCAGAAAGTGAACATGAACTACAAAGACTAATAGATCAAGTCAATAAATCAAGTAATGAATATGGACTGGATATAAATATATTTTTTAAACCATGATAATCAGCAAAGACACAGAAGAACAAAAGCTAAACATAAATATATATGAAGAGAAACTACAACTAAACAGTATCAATATCTTGGACATATAGTCACAAATGATGCCAGATGTGAAACAGAAGTTAAAAAGGGAATATGAATGGCTACAAGTACCTTCAATGACATGAGGAAAACAGTAACACCTAAACAAATTACAAACAAGTTAAAAATGGGAATTATAAAATGCTACATCTATTCTATATTAATGTATGGCTCAGAAACATGGACACTAAATAAACAATTGAAAGACAAAAATTGATGTCTTTGAGATGTGAATATATAGAAGAATAGGGAGAACATCATGGAAAGGGAAGAAAGCAAACAAAGAAGTTCTAAAAGCATTTAACATGATGAAAGAATTACTAAGAGAAATAAAGATCAGGAAAACAAAATATTTTAACACATTAAAAGGCATGACACCTTATTGAAGACCTTACTTGAGGGTAAAGTCACAGAGACGATATCAAGAGGTAGACATAGTTACAAGTGGGAAAATACCATCACAGGATGGACAGGCTACAGTCTAGCCGAGTGTACCACCAGAACTTGAGACAGGCGATGTTGGAGATCTGTTGCAGCCAACCTTCTTTACGGAGACGGCACATCATGATGATGAATGAAGACAACGCCCAGTGCACTGTAAGTCGTGCTCTTCGGATGATCGGATTCGATATGTGCTTGAGAACTAGAGAT
Source organism: Meghimatium bilineatum (assembly GCA_034231615.1). Taxonomy (NCBI): domain Eukaryota; kingdom Metazoa; phylum Mollusca; class Gastropoda; order Stylommatophora; family Philomycidae; genus Meghimatium; species Meghimatium bilineatum. The sequence continues at coordinate 103,942 of CM067314.1, forward strand.
CCACCTTTCTGGTTCATGACGGGGTTTTCGAATTAACCAAATATGATGTTTATTTTGGCAGCTGTTTGTTGTGTTCTGTTTCTTCTCTATATTTCTAAATGTGTATTTCTATTTATTATTCGCACTCATCCTCGATATAGGTTTATTTTATTTAGGGAATTTCCCACAAGTGTTATTCTAATTAGATATGGTATGTGATCATGTAAGTACTGCTCTTTATTTGTTGTCTGGTATGCTCTATTCATGATCAATGCTTTTTGGTCGAAACATCATTATGTGTTCTTTATTGTTTATTTCCAGTGATTAGCAAAACACATATTTAACCAGTTTGTAAATTAGTTTCATCCTATCGTGACTTAGTCATGTCTTCAATAGTCGATCTGACATATGCGACTATTACATGGGTACTTGATCACTTTGAACTATGAAAACCACGGCTAACCATAAACACTCAAACATCTGCTGTCGTGATGCAGACACATTGACAAATATTACTGCAGAAACTACATTACGATTAGATAAACTACTAACTAAGACACGATGTGATAATTCTCTCTCTCTCTCTCTTTCTCTCGCTATCTCTCTCCACACACACACACACACACACACACACATATATATATATATACACACACAGACATACACACGTATATGCTACATATAAATAGGGATATGCATACCTGAACCACTTCCCGAAGGAACTGTAAGAAAAGAAAATCTTCATTACATTATAATGTAAAGTTAATATATAACATTACATTACACAAAACATATCCAGGAAAATGAACACATAATTGAAGACTTATGAATATGAACAAATTTAAGGTGCAGGTATTATTGATCAACGATCTACAAGGAGCTAGAAATTTGGTGTATGCAGATGAGATGGAAATAATACAATCAAGCAGTCTCTGAAATCTAAAACAGTTAAACCGTGACCATTGAAAGTTAACAAAAAACTTACCTGTGCTCGCACAATTAATTAAACCTTGATGTGTTACGTTTTTGATTATTCTCGTGTGTCTCTGTTGGTCACTATGTACATACTTGGATTGGTCTTGACTATTTTTGACACGCGACTCCAAGTATACAAATAGTTACCATCGGAACACATGAGAATAATCACACACAAAAATAACGAATGAAGGTCTAATTTAAGTACCGTTATGCGCAAATGTCTTCTATTGCAGATGTTCAGGTTAAACATTATAACGATCCTCATATATTCCAGAATGCAAAGAAGACCAAAAATGCCACACAATGATTAGCAGAAATGTACTCGCGTACAGAGTAATTTGACAAATAAGCAGCTACAAAATATCAACTGTTTAAAATATTTCTCGTGTCAACTGTTTTTCTCGTGTCAACTGTTTAAAATATTTCTCGTGTCAACTGTTTAGAATATTTCTCGTGTCAACTGTTTTCTCGTGTCAACTGTTTAGAATATTTCTCGTGTCAACTGTTTTCTCGTGTCAACTGTTTAGAATATTTCTCGTGTCAACTGTTTTCTCGTGTCAACTGTTTAAAATATTTCTCGTGTCAACTGTTTTTCTCGTGTCAACTGTTTAAAATTTTTCTCGTGTCAACTGTTTTCTCGTGTCAACTGTTTAAAATATTTCTCGTGTCAACTGTTTTTCTCGTGTCAACTGTTTAAAATTTTTCTCGTGTCAACTGTTTAGAATATTTCTCGTATTAACTGTTTAGAACATTTCTCGTATTAACTGTTTAGAACATTTCTCGTATTAACTGTTTAGAATATTTCTCGTATTAACTGTTTAGAACATTTCTCGTATTAACTGTTTAGAATACCGTTGATTGTTCAGCAGAGATCAGAAAAAGATTAGCAATGGTCCTAAAACAAACATCGAGGATGAAAACGTTATGCAAGAGGCAAACAGAAAGACATAGGTACAGCTATTATGTTAAATTGCATCAGTGGCCACATAGTGTCGCGGGATTGTGAGACCTCAACAATGACAATTCGCAATGGAAAACGAATCCGCGTCGGAAACTGGAAACCCTGTAGAATAATCATGAACAAATATTTATTCTGAATATGTACGCACATATTTCAACATATAAGAATATTGACCACTCACAATTATTACAGATTTCAACAATATAAGAATATTGACACCTCACAATTATTACAGATTTCAACAATATAAGAATATTGACACCTCACAATTATTACAGATTTCAACATATAAGAATATTGACACCTCACAATTATTACAGATTTCAACATATAAGAATATTGACACCTCACAATTATTACAGATTTCAACAATATAAGAATATTGACCCCTCACAATTATTACAGATTTCAACAATATAAGAATATTGACCCCTCACAATTATTACAGATGTCAACAATATAAGAATATTGACCCCTCACAATTATTACAGATTTCAACAATATAAGAATATTGACCACTCACAATTATTACAGATTTCAACATATAAGAATATTGACCCCTCACAATTATTACAGATTTCAACAATATAAGAATATTGACCCCTCACAATTATTACAGATTTCAACAATAGAAGAATATTGACCCCTCACAATTATTACAGATTTCAACAATATAACAATACTGACACCTCACTCATAATTGTAGAACTAAGTTAAGTACATAACACCACAGAACCAATCTTATTATTGTAAATTCAGACGTTATTGTGTAGTTAGAATTTATTGAGTGAAGAATAGAACCAATCATCGGGCAGTTATAATTTATTGAGTGAAGAATAAAACCAATCATCGTGTAGTTAGAATTTATTGAGTGAAGAATAGAACCAATCATCGTGTAGTTAGAATTTCTTGAGTGAAGAATAAAACCAATCATCGTGTAGTTAGAATTTCTTGAGTGAAGAATAAAACCAATCATCGTGTAGTTAGAATTTCTTGAGTGAAGAATAGAACCACATTACAAATATACAACTAGTTTAGTAGATTGAAAGACAAAGGGAAATATTCTGATAGGGAGATACTCCAACAAGACGACCACATAGGATAGCTGCTGAATCCAGGGATGAGTATAATTAGGCTTAGACGTTTGATGTTACTCTATTCATTTTGATAGGTTAGTAGTATGAGGGATCTTGTATTTTTGGGTAATGTAATTAGAAGATGATATGCACCATTGGAGAGACTCACTTTGTAAACATTTCTGATTGAAAGATATCATTTTTCTTCCGTTTTATAAGTATGTGATTTCTGTTAAAGTAAATAAAACAATTATTTTATCCTGTAGAAATCAGGCCTAGTCTCAATTATAATCTTAACTTAAATGTTTAATACACTTAAGTTGTCTTGTGTGGTACCCTTACCCTTGAGGTCATTACACAGTATATAATTATATGAAAGTACTACCACTGTACATTACTGTTAAGTATCCTTGGAAGGAACATACATCTAAATAAAGAGAAAGGATCATCATACACTGAAGAACACGAGCCAAGGACTTTGAATGGTTGGACATGTTGCAAGAACCAGACAAAGAGAAAATATTCACTATACCATTACAGTCAAAAATACCACGCGAATTTGATGAATTTATATCGTCTAATATTATGTCATTGAACAAGTTGCTACTGTTAATGTAAAAATGTGATAATATTTATGTGATAACATTTAGAGTACTGTTGCCTTCATAAGTTGCTACTGTTAATGTAAAAATTTGATAATATTTATGTGATAACATTTAGAGTACTGTTGCCTTCACAAGTTGCTACTGTTGATGTGATAATATTTATGTGATAACATTTAGAGTACTGTTGCCTTCACAAGTTGCTACTGTTGATGTGATAATATTTATGTGATAACATTTAGAGTACTTTTGCCTTCACAAGTTGCTACTGTTGATGTGATAATATTTATGTGATAACATTTAGAGTACTTTTGCCTTCACAAGTTGCTACTGTTAATGTAAAAATGTGATAATATTTATGTGATAACATTTAGAGTACTGTTGCCTTCACAAGCTGCTACTGTTAATGTAAAAATGTGATAATATTTATGTGATAACATTTAGAGTACTGTTGCCTTCACAAGTTGCTACTGTTAATGTAAAAATGTGATAATATTTATGTGATAACATTTAGAGTACTGTTGCCTTCACAAGCTGCTACTGTTAATGTAAAAATGTGATAATACTTATGTGATAACATTTAGAGTACTGTTGCCTTCACAAGTTTCTACTGTTAATGTAAAAATGTGATAATATTTATGTGATAACATTTAGAGTACTGTTGCCTTCACAAGTTGCTACTGTTGATGTGATAATATTTATGTGATAACATTTAGAGTACTGTTGCCTTCACAAGTTGCTACTGTTGATGTGATAATATTTATGTGATAACATTTAGAGTACTGTTGCCTTCACAAGTTGCTACTGTTAATGTAAAAATGTGATAATATTTATGTGATAACATTTAGAGTAATGTTGCCTTCACAAGCTGCTACTGTTGATGTGATAATATTTATATGATAACATTTAGAGTACTGTTGCCTTCACAAGTTGCTACTGTTAATGTAAAAATGTGATAATATTTATGTGATAACATTTAGAGTACTTTTGCCTTCACAAGTTGCTACTGTTAATGTAAAAATGTGATAATATTTATGTGATAACATTTAAAGTACTGTTGCCTTCACAAGTTGCTACTGTTAATGTAAAAATGTGATAATATTTATGTGATAACATTTAGAGTACTGCTGCCTTCACAAGTTGCTACTGTATGATGTGACAATAATTATGTGATAACATTTAGAGTACTGCTGCCTTCACAAGTTGCTACTGTTGATGTGATAATATTTATGTGATAACATTTAGAGTAATGCTGCCTTCACATGTTGCTACTGTTACCTATTCTTCTGTGTAGCTGTGAGAGAGCTGGACAAAATATTCTGCATATAGAATATAAATGAAGCAGGAGTCCGTTTAAAAAAACAGTTTTCATTCAGCAAGAAATAAATTAACTTGCAGCCTATCAAAGAGCAACATCTTGGCGTACATTTGCTTTGTTTGGAAATTTATCGGTAAGAGATGCGATTTTAAAAATTATTTGTTTGCAAGAAACAGTTGAGAATGGAAATAAAAGAGACGTACATAGAAAATCACGTGTCGACAAGATTTAACGATGGAGCGAGGGTACAGTTTCCACACTAGTCTTAATGATGGAGCGAGAGTACAGTTTCCACACTAGTCTTAATGATGGAGCGAGGGTACAGTTTCCACACTAGTCTTAATGTTGGAGCGAGGGTACAGTTTCCACACTAGTCTTAATGATGGAGCGAGAGTACAGTTTCCACACTAGTCTTAATGATGGAGCGAGGGTACAGTTGCCACACTAGTCTTAATGATGGAGCGAGGTACAGTTTCCACACTACTCTTAATGATGGAGCGAGGGTACAGTATCAACACTAGTCTTGATTATGGAGCGAGGGTACAGTTTCCACACTAGTCTTAATGATGGAGCGAGGGTACAGTTTCCACACTAGTCTTAATGATGGAGCGAGGGTACAGTTTCCACACTAGTCTTCATGATGGAGCGAGGGTACAGTTTCCACACTAGTCTTCATGATGGAGCGAGGGTACAGTTTCCACACTAGTCTTCATGATGGAGCGAGGGTACAGTTTCCACACTAGTCTTCATGATGGAGCGAGGGTACAGTTTCCACACTAGTCTTAATTATGGAGCGAGGGTACAGTTTCCACACTAGTCTTAATGATGGAGCGAGGGTACAGTTTCCACACTAGTCTTCATGATGGAGCGAGGGTACAGTTTCCACACTAGTCTTAATGATGGAGCGAGGGTACAGTATCCACACTAGTCTTAATGATGGAGCGAGGGTACAGTTTCCACACTAGTCTTCATGATGGAGCGAGGGTACAGTATCCACACTAGTCTTAATGAATGTGTAGTGATTTTCACTGATATGTACAGGGTTCAGTAGTGTAGTTGTTAAAACGCTCGCCTCACACAACCACGAAAACGATGGACCATCGAAATAAAAGAGGCGACAAACTATACAATATACTCAGCACACAAGAGGACCGTTTCCAGAAAACTCTTCCCTGACGCTGAAAGGCAACAAAGGGTTTAGGGAATAGATAGATAGACAGACTGATATGCTTGGAGGGTATTCGTACAGATGTCTCCAAGGTGGCAAACCTACGACTCTGACTTGATCTTGTTATTACACAACATGTTATGCTGCTGCTGGTAAACCTCTTCAACTATTAGTTAACACAATGAATGTCTTATTACAATATTGAACTTACTGTATCCTTCAGCAGCAGGAACTGAAAGAAGAAAAATAAAGACACACATTAAGTAAGAAATTATTCCAATGACAAAATCAATGTCTCATCGACATATTATTAATTGCTTGTTTTCATTTGATGTTATGATCAAGACCATACAGCTTTTAGACAGTTGGCATTTGTGTGCATATCTGGTTTTCTGTGTTGTATGAAGATCTCAAGTCTACATTGTAACATCTTGACCATATAACGTTTAGTCAGTTGTCATTAGTGCGTGTATATGATTTTTTTTCTTGATTGGACGGTGTCAAGACTACATTATAAAAATATGACCATATAACTTCTAGGCAGATGTCATTTGTGCGTATATCTAGCTGACTTTCTTGCAGGACTATCTCAAGATTGTAACAGTAGCAAATATATGTTTAATACTTTCGTTGCTTCTTCGTTTGTGTTCATTCTTAATTTCCGCCCGAGTGTTGCCGAGTCCCGAAAGGGAAACAAAGAATATATAATAACACTATTCACCGCCCATGCATGTCGTAGGAGGCGACAAATAGGGTGTAATTCGTTGTCTCATCTTGAAAGGTCTACATATCCAGGACGTCATGCTGCAATCGGATGTGTCAGAACGATAGACGCAGATTTCGCAAAAATGCTATAAACTATGACACACAGTATTCCGGTCTACAGACTACATTATGCACATCTGCAGGAGTTTGAGTGCGGACTACATCCTGGTAGTGTGAGGAGATTTTGACCGGACTACATTCTGCAGGAGTTTGAGAACGAATGCCAAAGAAGATTGATATTAATCCTACCTCAGCATGGCTTCTGAATTTCTACTCTGTGGGCCAGGTTGGACAATCAACCTCGCCACGAAAGCCTAGAACGTCGCCTCGTACAACATGTATGATAAAACAATGGGTCTGTTCTCTGTCGCCTCTTACAAGTATGACAGAACAAAGTGTGTCTGTTCTCTGTCGCCTCTTACAGCAAAGATGACAGAACATAGTTTGTGGTAAAGCATATATAAATATATCTATATCTATATATATATATATATATATATATATATATATAGAGAGAGAGAGAGAGAGAGAGAGAGAGAGAATAAAAGGATTAGTCAGGCGTTTGTATTGATGGATGATTGACAGACATATGGATAATTGGACTGATCAGTTGAGAGTGATGTACATATAGACATACATACTGGCATTAAAGAGGCAGATGGGTACATATAGACATACATACTGGCATTAAAGAGGCAGATGGGTATATGAATTAATAAAATATACATAAACAGCCTCACTTTCGCATATTCTCCTTGCAACTCTGTGCTCAATATTGGTCAAGGTGAGGAAGTTATCTGCCGTGAAGACATTCGTCAAGCTACTGGCGATGTTTGACAACTCGACTCCTAAATTATATCCAATGCCAATTGATAATAAATGAACACCGGTTCCCTTGAGTGCATTTGCTGCGGCGGAAGCTGTATTATTGAATACATACACATGATTACACATTCTATAATATTCTAATGTTATTACTAGTTGACAATACATTACCTTAACCGAATAACAATTCAGATTCGTAGGGAAGTCACTCAGGAAATATCAGAACACATAAATATCCCAATGCCTTTTTGTTCTCAATTTCTTATTTGAGTGTGAAAAATAGCAATCAACCTCGGTAATTAATATTATGAATACATACTTTCTGTTACCCATAATTGTTTTTCTACTCTCAACTGTCCCATCTGAAACTGTGGAATGAAAATCTTCACCAGTCACCTAAACAAACGACACAAGTTTTGGCGTTGCTGTTGACGTGTGAGATAGCTCTGGTTTACAACAAAAAAATGAAGTTGAAAGTTGTCTATAAATCAGTCGAAACTTTCCGACGTTAGTTGATTACTCCAACGATCGACGAAATGACCAACAACTGAATAGAGAAATATCCTCCTTCGACGGAAGTCAATACCGGAAGTCCGGTAGAAGACCAAGTTATGGCAGAACTTACAACTCGCATTGCATTAGCATCAAGTGCCTTTAATAGACTGTCTAATATCTGGAGGTCAAAGTCAATCAGCACACTGAGGAATATACGCTTATTTAATTCATGTGTTATTCCAGTGCTGTCATATGGATGTGAGAGCTGGAAAAGTTATTTATATTCAAAAAATAAACTACTGAGTTACGAGAACAAATGCCTTCGTAGGATAACTAACACCCACTGCAGCAAATTCAAATCAAACGAAAAAAAATCAGAGAAGAGACACATCAAAACTACATCACAGATGTTATTAGAAAACGCCGTTGGTCGTACATCGGAGATGTCCTACGCTACGACAATAACATAATACATCACCAATCTCTTACATGGATACCAACAGGCAGAAGAGTCATGTGTAGACCAAAGGAAACACTAAGAAGAACAATACTTAGAGAACTTAAAATAAACAATATACATACTATTCAAGAACTGAATTTAGCTCATTCCAGCCGTGGAGACTTATACAAGTCAGTAAACCTAATGTCTTCTGGCCGAAAAGACTCCTATAAGTCATACTCCAATAACATTCATGTTTTTTTTTTTGGTATTTATATCAACATAAGAATGCTTCCAATCGAAAGTGTAATATGTCCACATTACCTCTTGCATGAATTTTATGTGTATTGATATCAATGTTGTTAAGTTATTGATAAGTTTTGATAATGGGGGTATGTGACGTCATTTTTCCTTATATGTTTTATATATTTTTTTCCAATTTACTTATTTTCGTAAAATAATAACTGTTTTATTTACTTTGGTCTCATTTATTATGAAATATAACCTGGAATATGCTTCTAGCATCGTGTTTGCAAATTTACGCCATTTTGTAAAAAAAAGTAGGCATATTTTCATTTGAGTTTCGTGTAAAGTTAAGTCTACTGTTTATGATAGATGTCGAAATTCTTTCTAAATAATAAATTTTTGACGCACTATGCATATATATTATACATTATTGTGTTCATAATTGGATTATCTAACAGAAATGATACAGTTTGAGTGGAATTTATTTATTCAAAAATGCGGTACGGTCAAATATCATATCTAAAATAATATGTATGTGTCATTTACATATTTTCTTTTCTGTCTAAAATAATTTTTATATATTAACCACATTTTTTTTCAAAATGATCTTGTGATAATCACATTCTCTGTCCATTTCTGTTTCGAAATATATATATTACATTATAATATAAATATATTTTGAAGTACTATTTCTTGTTTCCGTGATGCATGTGCACACACAAAAATCGAACAAAATTTAATTACGTTTAAACGCTAACAATATTCCGGCCAGAAGTGCTAAAGGAAAATGAATGTTTAATGTAGTAGATAATATGTTTCATTTATCGATTAATGTGTTCCATTTATCGAATAATGTATTTAATTTATCGAATAATGTGTTTAATTTATCGAATAATGTGTTTCATTTATCGAATAATGTGTTTCATTTATCGAATAATGTGTTTAATTTATTGAATAATGTGTTTCATTTATCGAATAATGTGTTTCATTTATCGAATAATGTGTTTCATTTATCGAATAATGTGTTTCATTTATCGAATAATGTGTTTCATTTATCAAATATTGTGTTTCATTTAGTGGATAATGCGTTTCATTTAGTGATTGCGTGTTTCATTTAGTAGATAATGCGATTTATTCAGTGGATATTGTGTTTCATTTAATTGATGAGTTTTATTTAGTGGATATTGTGTTTCATTTAGTAGATAATGCGTTTTATTTAGTGGATATTGTGTTTCATTTAGTGATTAAGTTCTTTCATTTTGTTTAAGAGGCGTTTCATTAATTGCCAAATGTTCTACAGTTAGTGGATAATGTGTGTCATTTAGTGAATAGTGTGTTTCATGTAGTGGATATTGTGTTTCATTTAGTGACTACATACTTTCATTTAATTTAAGAGGCGTTTCATATAGTGGTTGAAACTGGTCAACATCAAATTTGCTGTCTATGGAGTGTTTTTTTTACAAATTTAGGATAATTGTATTGTGATAAATTCAAAAATCATATTGGTTTTGCTCAATCAGGTCAGGTTTTTTTTTATCTAGCCCCACATGATGTTTTTTTTTATAGGTGGGTCATATTCCATGTCAAATCAATCAGTAAAACGACAATTGATTTTCACACATTTAATCAAAAGTGTTTTTTTTCTATTTAAAAGGACAAATGATATAGAAAGCAAGTATTTTATTGCCACATGTATGGATATTTTCACGCCATATGTTGCAAACTTTCTTATTCTATCTTGGAATATACAAATTATGAAGACTTCACATGTTAAACGTACTAGTATTGCTAATTCGTTTTTGCATTTTTTTAAAGTTGAAAGTGATTCAAATAGCTTCAACAAGAAGATGTTACAGAAATAAGCCAAACATCTTCTGGTACATCTGCGGTGAATACATCCTCGTTCCTAATAGGAATCCAGTCACAACTTTCAAAAAAGCAAGCTTACCATGCGTATTTTGGTATAAAACTTGGTGACCAGGATAAAGCTTGGGCTCCTCATATGGTGTGCAAGTCATGCACTTAATAACTGCGTCAGTGGATTAGAGGCAAGAAGAGCAGTCTGGTAATTTGGAATACCAATGATTTGGATGGGTACACAAACCATGTCTCTGAATGCTATTTCTGCGCTATTGATGTAATTGGGATCAATAGAAAGAATCGAAATGTCCTCAAGTATCCTGATATTGATGCAGAAGTTTGTAGTGCAACATTATAAAACCAGAGATTAGAGACTTTTCATTGACAGCTGCAAGAGATAACTAAAATGTGTTCTGCTTCACAATGACTTCTGTACCCCTTGCTCACTCGACAACACTGAAGGAGAAGTGTAAAGTATGTGCTGGATAAAGTTTTTTAATATCAGCACGAGTGGTATGTTTGTGTTGACTTGAAGATGATGAATTTCATATTGGGACAACAGTCTGGCTGTATAAAGTACCCCTGCTTTAAGTGCATGTGGGATATTAGAGATATGTCTCAGCACTATACCAAGAAGGACTGGCCTGCACGAGAAGAAATGGTGCCGGGTAGATCAAAGAACATCTTCAACAATCCTCTGGTAGACAGAAACAAGATACTATTCCCACCGCTGCATATCAAGCTTGGCTTGATTAAACAATTCACCAAAGCCCTGGACAAGGATGGTGACTGCTTCACTTACGTGTGCCGCGCTTTTCCAGGATTAACCACAGAGAGGTTGAAAGGTGGCATTTTTATGGTCCACAAGTTCATCAGCTCATCAGAGATCCTGAGTTTGAGAAATCAATGAACAAATTTGAATTGGAAGCATGGAAGGCCTTTGTTCTGGTTGTGAAGAATTTTTGGGCAATACCAAAGGCAGTAACTATGTAGAAGGTGTCAACAATATGCTGACTGCTTTCAAAAACCTTGGATGTAACATGAGCATAAAAGTGCATTATTTATTCTCGCATATGATCGGTTTCCCGAGAATCTTGGATCAATGAGTGACGAGCAGGGAGAGAGGTTCCATCATGACATAAACGAGATGGAGACCAGGTATCAAGGACATTGGGATGCAGTAATGATGGCTGATTACTGATGTACTCTAAAGAGAGACATCCCTGCTGCTGAGCACTCGAGAAAGTCAAAGAAATTGAAGTTTATGTCTTGAATTTTTCTCAGTGATGACATAATTTATATGTCCTTACCCTTTTCAATGTCTTCTCTTGCTTTATATAATTCCATGTTTGTAACATTTAATAAATACATTCTGTTAATTACTTCTTATGTGAGAAATGTGACACATAAATCAACTACTAATATCACCAAAATGTAGTTATGAATAGAAAGCCATAGTCAGAGAATATAATTTTTAAAAATCAATTTTGAAAAAAACCTGACCTGGTTAAGAAAACTGGTTGCCATTTTTGGCTTCAGTGGCACACAATGATCATAATTCAGTTAAAAAATCATAGATAACTTTCAACTTCATTTGTTTTGTGAACCAGTTGTAATGTTTTGATTTAGTGGATATTGTGTTTCATTTAGTGAATATTGTTAGTTAGTTTAGTTATTTAGTCAGTCAGTTAGTTAGTTAGTTAGTCGTTGGAGCATCGTCATTGCACTCCAGAGAAGTCCACAGGTGCTCATATCTTTCCTTGAGTGTATCCGCCATTACACGTGACTGACAATCCCAGTACGTAGTTGATTGACAATCATTCCTTTTCGCCCACGAAAACTCTCCTTTCCAACGACACCACATTTCAAACTAAGTTCCTTTATTCTAATCATGGAACAAGAGTCATCGTCACTTGTACAGTCATTTGTTTGTGCGTTTTTCCGTAGGGCATTCAAAATGTCTGCCCGATCCATCGCTCCAACAACAGCCGTAGTAGCAGCGTTGGCGGCCAACCTATCTGCTCTCTCATTACCCCGGACTCCCGCGTCTCCCGGCACAAAATTAAAAGTCACTGTACGCACACAGGAATTATTCACTGCATCCAGCCACTGTTCTCGAACGTACCCCGCCTGAACTTTCACAATAATGTTCACGGAGTCACTGAGTATAAAGGCATGCTCGCAGACAGTCTGTGAGCAGACCCATTGCAAAGCTTTGGTCACTGCCAGAATCTCCATTGTCATGCTGCTTGTCGTCTGAGCGAATGCACCACTTTCCTCTCTGATAGTCTCCCCCCACCTTTGAGCCGTGAAAGCCCAGGAACTCTTGATGTATCTCTCAACCGAACCATCTGTATATATAATTATATCACCTTCTATGGAATTCTCACTGATCAGAGCGAGCAGCTCCGACTCGACCACTGTCGGACACCATTCCCTGCACTCTCTAATGAGTGTTATTAATCCTTCGAAGGCTGTTAGATAATCCGAGGACGCCAGACTCCATTCGGCACCAGGTAGTACATCCTCCAATCTGCACACACTCTGTATAACTTCCTCTGCGCGCCCCATCCACGACTTTCCTCTCTTTAGTCCACTGCCTTTCACTTTGAGTATTTCTGGGTGTAGAGGGTGCTCTTTATCAACGGTGATTTTTAGGTAGTCGCGCGCCCTGAACATTTGTATTCTCTGCTCCGCAGTTGGGCAATCAAGTAGGTATCGCATAGCCCGTGCTGACGTATCTCTCGTGCACCCCAAAATGATTCGCATTGCCTCATTCTGGATTCTATCCAATCTTTCTGTTTGAGTTTGACTCAGTGTCAGAATTGCCTGTGCTGACTCTACCACCTCCACCATCAATCCCTGATACAGCAGAAATAGCAGTCTCTGTTCGCATTGAGCAGCAACCATAACTTTCATCGCCGCAAGACCTTTATAAACCTTTACAATTATGTGGTCAACATGATCTTTGAAACTCAGACTTCGGTCCAAAATGACCCCCAAGTACTTCATTGTGCTGGTTCTCTTGAGGACACCCCCTCTCAAAGTAACCGATGACGTGGACGTGTTCACTATGTGATTGTTTGGGGAAAACCATGTTATCGATGCCTTTGATGGATTAACAAAATCTCCAGAATTACTGCACCATTCTCCTATGCGATAAAGCTCCCTCTGCAAAGTTCTGGCAATTCTTTCTCTATCTCTGCCCTGCCTATATACCAAGATGTCATCAGCATAAGACATGGTTCTCCCTGGTCCTGCAATCTGACAGCTTGTAATTTGAACTGTATACACATTGAATAGTACTGGGGCAGAGGTGACCCTTGTGGTAGTCCTGTGTTTATGACTGTTGGTGGCGAAGACCAACTCCCTCACCTAAGAACAATCTGTCTCTGATAAAATGCAGAGACAATCCACCTGACAATAAATGGACTTACTTGGAGTTGCAGCATTATGGTAATCAAGAAATCCAAGGGCACTCTGTTATAAGCATCCTCCATGTCTATTGCAGTAACGCACGTCTGCAATAAAATTCCTTCGTCAAAACCTTCGAAAACGTCCTGCGCGAACACAACGGCATTGTGCCAAGTCTACTTACCTGGAAGATAGCCTCCCAATGTTGATGGTAGTCTATTATTTTTTTCTAGATGTAGGAACAATTTTTCACGCCACAATCTTTTCTAACAACTTGCCGATCGTATCCTGCATGGTTATGAGTCTGAAACCTTGTATCTTAGCATGACTCTTAAAAATCCACAATGAATTTACCAAGGACAGCAGCACGCTGACTATGTGGAACTATAAAAGGGCAGACTGGAAAATGTACCAGCATTTAACCAGTGTTCTAGCTAAGGACATGAACTTGGACAAAGACATCAATAGAGCAGTGAGTGAATTTAATAGATGTATACTACATGCTGCTAGTAAAACCATACCCAGGGGGGCACGCAAAAACTACAAACCCTACTGGAATTATGAACTGGAAAAGCTGCAAAATGAGATGGAAACATCTAGACAGCAGGCTGAGAACAGACCTAGCCAAGAACATCACAACAAATATCAGCATACAAAGGCTAAATTTCAAAGAGCCAAGTTACAAGCCAGACGGGGTAGCTGGAAAGAAAAAACAGGGTCACTGAACCTAGAAAGAGATACTAGGAAATTATGGAAACTTGTAAAACAACTAAATGATGAAGGTACAGGGAGAAATACCAGGATCACACTTTATAAAGACAGAAACATTTTAACAGGTAAACATGCAGCTGATTACTTTGCAGATTCCTTTGCAGAAGACAATAACGTCAAAGTCAGCCCAGACAAACATCAGGAGGTTCGAGAGAACCAGCAAAACATTGGACAAGGCGAACCTATACCTGAAGTCATGGAGGCACTAATCACAATGAGAGAACTGGAGCATGCAATATCGAAATTAAAAATGAACAAGTCCACTGGAGCTGATGGAGTGTCCAATGAAATGATTAGAAACCTGGGAATTGCAGCAAGAGCAAAGCTACTGCAGATCTTTAACACAAGCTGGTCCACAGGTAATGTACCACAGGCGTGGAGAGAAGCAATAATGATACCACTCCTCAAATCAGGAAAAGATGGCAACACAGTCTCCAACTACAGGCCCATCAGCCTCACAAGCTGTCTATGTAAGACAATGGAATGCATTATCAATCTTAGGATGCAGTGGTACCTTGAAAGTGAAAACCTTCTGGTATCACAGCAAGCAGGTTTCAGACAGTGCTACTCTACTGAAGATCAAGCAACCTACCTCTCCCAAGAGATTGAGGATGCCTTCCAAGAACAGAAACTGGTACTAGCAGCATGGATAGACCTCAGAAAAGCATTTGATAAGGTCTGGAAAGAAGGACTCCTAAAGAAATTGCGAAATTGCAGGGTTAGCTCAAGATTGTACAAATGGGTAAAAGCATACCTGCATAATAGAAGAGCCAGGGTACAATTAGATGGTCGCAAGAGCAAGAAAGTTCTACTGCATCATGGAGTCCCCCAGGGAGGAGTCCTGTCACCCACACTATTCTTGGTTTACATCAATGACCTAGTTGCTGAACTACCACACGGGATCAAAGTGGCAATGTATGCTGGTGATCTGGTGCACGGAATAACATGCAACAGTGGCCACTAAACAAATACAAAGAGCTATCGATGCCCTAACCTTATGGGCAAATAGATGGTGCGTCAGCATTAACACAGATAAGTGCAGCACTACACTCTTTACCCTCTCACCAAAACAAAAAGCTGGGCATATCAAGATAGATGGAGAGCTCTTGAAAGAAGACATACAACCCACATACCTCGGAGCTACTTTTGATGATAAGCTGTGCTTTTGAACATAACAGTGTGCAGCGAAGGACAGTCACCCTCAGTTTCCTGGATGAGGAATATCCACAAGATATATTGGTCAGAGTGTACACAGATGGGTCAGCACAGAATGCTGTGAGGGATCGAGGTGCAGGTGTATATATAGAATATCCACACAAGCCTAGAGATGCAATCAGAACATCGACAGGAAAATTCTGCAATAATTATGATACAGAAATCCAGGCAATTAGTGTGGCAACTAAAAAACTGCTGAACTCCAACTCTGGCCTACAGCCTGTGGTATTCCTGACAGATGCAAGGTCAGTGCTTCAAGCTCTCCAATCTGGAAAACTAACAGACTTGAAAAAACTACTTAGCGAATGGTCTTACCAGTATAGGGTAACCATGCAGTGGATACGATCTCATTGTGGAATACCAGGAAATGAAAAAGCAGACCAACTGGCTAAGGAAGGTGCTGCCGAAGACCAACCAGATATACCATTCACCTACCATCAGAAAAAACAGATGATCAAGTCAATAAGAAAGCCACAAACACCAACACAAGATGACTATCACATTATTAACAGATCAGAACAAGTTATAATTCTACGTCTCAGAACAGGACACAACCGACTCCGCTGCCACATGTATACAAAGTTCAAGATTGGCAACACGGCCATGTGTACATGTGGACAGGCAGTACAGAGTGCTAAACATATACTTCAAGAGTGTTCTGAGCATGAAACGCTGAGGAATACATATTGGCCAGAGGAAACAACACTGGAATCAAAGCTCTATGGGACACTGTATGAACTACAAAAGGCAGTGAGTTTTATTAAGGAGACATAATTACAGATATAGACATGTTTCAAGTGAACGAAAGAAGAAGAAGAAGAAAGCATGACTCTTGCCAGGCGTGGGTAATGGGATCAAGTAACTATGCAACCAGTCCTCCTCTACTGTGCCGTTCGCTAGGCTCTTGTTGAACAACAGTGCCAGCTCCATAAGGTCCTCGTCTGACTTGCCTTTGAGATCATCGTACCTAATGCCATCAGGTCCTGGCGCAGAGTTTCCTGATCGTTTCAGTACGGCTGTAATATCTTCAAGAGTAATTACAATATTACTTTCCAATGCTTGCTCCTTGCACATGTCTGTGACTGTGTTCATGATTTTATTGTAATTCCCTAAATTCCTCTGACCGATTTGTGCCTTGTAATGAGGCAGCAGTGATGCACCCTTATTCTCATCTGACTTCTGCCATACCACTTTGTTCTTTGAAAATTGGTGATGTTTATATGCTTCCTTGGTTCGTTCATTGATTTATGCAGGCGGCAGAACAGTTTTAATGACTTTTCTTTTGCAATCTCATGACAAAAGTCTTCCCATTTTTTTTCCTTCGGAGCTTTAGCAATATCTTTAAATTCTTGAACCATGTCGTCTTTGGTCTCTTTTAATTGCACAAGATCTGGCTGTGCTGTCACTTTTTTCCTTGCTAGTTTCACTTTAGTGGATGATATGTTTCATTTACTGGATATTATGTTCATTTAGTGGATATTGTGTTTCATTTAGTGAATATTGTGTCTCATGTAGTGGATATTGTTTCATTTAGTGGATATTGTGTTTCATTTAGTGGATAATGTGTTTCATTTAGTGGATATTGCGTTTCATGTAATGGATAATGTGGTTCTTCTTTTTCTTCTCGTACGCAGTTTCACATGTCTACACAGCAAGTCCTGCTTTCTTAATAAATCCTGCTGTATTTGAAAGCTCCTTAGTGCTCCCATACATCTTTCTGTGGATATCCATCTCTGTGGGCCAGTGTTCTTCCCTTAACTGGTTTAGTATATTGCAGGATATGTTCAGTGATCTGTGCTACCTGCCCACAAGGGCACAGTGGTGATGGGACCAATATCAGCCTATTTAAGTGGCTGTTTAATCTGTTGTGTCCTGTTCTGAGGCGGAAGATAATAACCTGGTCTGCTCTGTCGAGACAGTGGTTATTGTCTTTTGGGTGGTCGACTTTCCTGATGACTTTGATTAGGGTTTTCTTTTCTTGGTAGGCGATTTCTTGGTCTTTTTGTTCCTGTGTTGCTCCATCCTTTGCCAGTCTGTCTGCCTCTTCATTTCCTGGTATGCCACAGTGGGATGGTATCCACTGTAGTACTACCCTTCTTTGGATGCTCACTTCTCGCATGGCTTTCTTCAGGTCTGGCAGCTTATCTCTGTCAAGGACTTGTAGGACATATTGTGTTTCATTTAGTGGCTGTTCTGTCATTTAGATTAAGAGGCGTTTCATTTAGTGGAACATGTGCTTCATTTAGTGGATAATCTGTTTCATTTAGTGGAACATGTGCTTCATTTAGTGGATAATCTGTTTCATTTAGTGGTATTGTGTTTCATTTATTTGTATTAAAATGTGTGATATTGTGACATTTTTCAAACAGACACTGCTCTTAGATATACTAGATATCAGCGTGCAACGAAGGAACGAAGATGAAGAAAAAATTGTATAATTAGGTGGTTGCAGTATTCTCATATTATTTCTATTTTATTCTTATTTCATTAGAATATGGAACTTGTCCTGAAAGCAGATACTTCTTAAGTTGTTATATCCCTTTACCTCAAAGGATGGTAATTTTATATTGAAAATTATGTCTCGATATAAGATATCCATACGGAGAAGGGGGTCTCAAATACGTATAAAAGCTGTTACCAACTACAACAAAAATAATACGAAAAATGTGTGTATTTACCAATCGAATTGTATGAATTTGAATTCCCCCCCCCCCCTCCACAAAATCTAAGATCATGTAGTTGTTAGTACTTACTTAGACAATAGTTAATGTAGTAGTACTGTATTAGACAATAGTTAATGTAGTAGTACTGTATTAGACAATAGTTAATGTAGTAGTACTGTATTAGACAATAGTTAATGTAGTAGTACTGTATTAGACAATAGTTAATGTAGTAGTACTGTATTAGACAATAGTTAATGTAGTAGTACTGTATTAGACAATAGTTAATGTAATCGTACTGTATTAGACAATAGTTAATGTAGTAGTACTGTATTAGACAATAGTTAATGTAGTAGTACTTACTTAGACATTAGTTAATGTAGTAGTACTGTATTAGACAATAGTTAATGTAGTAGTACTGTATTAGACAATAGTTAATGTAGTAGTACTGTATTAGACAATAGTTAATGTAGTGGTACTGTATTAGACAATAGTTAATGTAATCGTACTGTATTAGACAATAGTTAATGTAGTAGTACTGTATTAGACAATAGTTAATGTAGTAGTACTTACTTAGACATTAGTTAATGTAGTAGTACTGTATTAGACAATAGTTAATGTAGTAGTAATGTATTAGACAATAGTTAATGTAGTAGTACTTACTTAGACAATAGTTAATGTAGTAGTACATACTTAGACAATAGTTAATGTAGTAGTACTTACTTAGAGAATAGTTAATGTAGTAGTACTGTATTAGACAATAGTTAATGTAGTAGTACTGTATTAGACAATAGTTAATGTAGTAGTACTGTATTAGACAATAGTTAATGTAGTAGTACTGTATTCGACAATAGTTAATGTAGTAGTACTGTATTAGACATTAGTTAATGTAGTAGTACTGTATTAGACAATAGTTAATGTAGTAGTACTTACTTAGACATTAGTTAATGTAGTAGTACTGTATTAGACAATAGTTAATGTAGTAGTAATGTATTAGACAATAGTTAATGTAGTAGTACTTACTTAGACAATAGTTAATGTAGTAGTACATACTTAGACAATAGTTAATGTAGTAGTACTTACTTAGACAATAGTTAATGTAGTAGTACTGTATTAGACAATAGTTAATGTAGTAGTAATGTATTAGACATTAGTTAATGTAGTAGTACTGTATTAGACAATAGTTAATGTAGTAGTACTGTATTAGACAATAGTTAATGTAGTAGTACTGTATTAGACAATAGTTAATGTAGTAGTACTGTATTAGACATTAGTTAATGTAGTAGTACTATAAAAAAAACGATCAGTGTTTTGTTCTAGCGTGAAAAAAATACAAATAGCAGAACACAGGACATAATCATACAAATAACAGTACGCATGACATAATCATATAAATAACAGTACGCATGACATAAATCGAATTTCTACCAAAAGACCTTTATCAATATAATATGCAGATTTACATTTTAAAAAAAACATGAGTAAGAAATACAACTAACTTGTCTCAGAGAAATGTGTAAATAGTCGGAAAATAGGGATAGGAAATACATAGAAACGTGAATACATGTGGAAACGAAACGAGCATAGGTATGACGTAAATGACGGAACGAAATCAATGCAACGAGAACCAAACCAAAACCTAGAAGTAAACACATGGGTTGACTCTTCCTGATGTAGTGTTTAGTACTTTTCAAAGAAATAAGTTTTACAGGAGGTTGGGGCAAACTTCTTCGACATAGTTACGCAGGGCTTCCGGTGTTTTTTCAGGCTATTGACGAGAAAATGATGGAGGGTGAGGTGTAAGACATCCCTGAGTTATTTCAGTCTGTTGACAAGTGAGGAAGTGAGGGTGAGGTGTAAGACATCCCTGAGTTCTTTCAGTCTTCTGACAAGTGAGCAGTGAGGGGAGGTGTAAGACATCCCTGAGTTATTTCAATCTGTTGACAAGGGAGAAAGTGAAGGGAGGATGGGAGGAGGTTTTAAAAATATCAAAACAAAATTGACATAATTAATTAATTTAATGCCATAAAAATTGTATGGCTGTGTTTTCTTAATGGTAAAACCCGTATGATTGTAGGGATGTGTTTTCTTAATGGTAAATTCCCGTATAATTGTATGGATGTGTTTTCTTAATGGGTAATCCCCGTAAAATTGTAAGGATGTGTTTTCTTAATGGGCAATCCCCGTAAAATTGTATGGATGTGTTTTCTTAATGGTAAATTCCCGTATAATTGTATGGATGTGTTTTCTTAATGGACATTCCCCGTATAATTTATGGATCTGTTTTCTTAATATGCAATCCCCGTATAATTGTATGGATGTGTTTTCTTAATGGGCATTCCCCGTATAATTTATGGATCTGTTTTCTTAATGGGCAATCCCCGTATAATTGTATGGATATGTTTTCTTAATGGGCAATCCCCGTATAATTTATGAATGTGTTTTCTTAATGGGCAATCCCCGTATAATTGTATGGATATGTTTTCTTAATGGGCAATCCCCGTATAATTTATGGATGTGTTTTCTTAATGGGCAATCCCCGTATAATTGTATGTATATGTTTTCTTAATGGGCAATCCCCGTATAATTTATGGATGTGTTTTCTTAATGGGCATTCCCCGTATAATTGTATGGATGTGTTTTCTTAATGGGCAATCCCCGTACAATTTATGGATGTGTTTTCTTAATGGGCAATCCCCGTATACTTGTATGGATGTGTTTTCTTAATATGCAATCCCCGTATAATTGTATGGATGTGTTTTCTTAATGGGCAATCCCTGTATAATTGTATGTGCTTTCTTAATGGGCAATCCTTGTATAATTGTATGGATGTGTTTTCTTAATGGGCAATCCCCGTATAATTGTATGGATGTGTTTTCTTATTGGGCAATCCCCGTATAATTGTATGGATGTGTTTTCGCTGATCGAGGTATAAAGCTATGCTAGATGAATATCAGAAACGACAAAGTAGTCAGTTCCTTACATACAGTGGATATACACACACAAATATATACAGATATACACAGATATACAGTTGATATACACAGATATTATATCAGATCACAAATGGGAGATAACTAAATATATAATGGCAGCTGGGATGAGAAACACAGAATGTATCAATATTCTTACTTCTTAAGAAACTGTCGGATGATCCATCAGTAAGAACAATCACAATCTTACTGGACTTGACCCTTCCTCCGTTAGCGACGCTGAACAAATCATTGGTTCGGATGAAATCCAAGGCATCGTATGTTCTGGTTCCACCTCCTAAGTATTCTGTGAGTGACAAGCCCTTGTGGAGAAATTGCAAGTAGCATTAAACACTTAAGCCTCTCGGATTTCGTGGCGACATGATTACCTTAACCACGACCCCCATTAAATGTGTATGGTTGTAAAGCTCTGATATAATAAATTGTACTACGCTCCGTATTTCAAATTAGTGTACATAACTATAAGAGGTACATTTTACTTAGCCATAGTATTGACTATTTAACTATAACTTGTGACACCTGTACTATACACCTGTAATGCCTGAATATTTTACATAGACATAATATTGATTATCTTACTATACATCAATGATACCTGTATTATACACCTGTGTTGCCGTACTATACACCTGTGACTCCTGAACAGTACGTATAAAAGGTACATTTTGCATAGCCATAGTATTGACTATCTTACAGTACACATGTGATACCTGTACTATAAACATATGATACCTGTACTATACAAATGTGATACATGAACACTGCAGAAAACATGAAGTGTGTTTATATTTTCTATACACCTGCGATACGTGTCATATACACCTGCGATACGTGTAATATATACCTGCGATACCTGTACTATACACCTGTGATACCTGAACAGTACGCACAAGACACGCAAGTGTGTTCTTTTCCACACGATCTAAATAAACAGAATTACCTGAACACAAATAAATTTAAGTAGGAAGCCAGAGGACAACTTTTAAAAATTCTTGAGACTAACTGGAATTGAACCAGTCCTATCTACGGCACCAAATCGCCTAGCAACAATTGCACACGCGTTTTTCCGTAATTGACTAACCGCATCTCCAAAAAAAGATGCGATTTCATCAAGCCATTCAAATCGTGCACTCAAAGTCACCCGAACGACGAATCGAGACAAGGACTATTACAACAACAACAAACATCCCGTACAGGTATTGAAATATCCTCAGTAACAACAAACACATAACATAATATCCGTATTAGTTATACAAGGGCCGATAGGTCTTCTTGTAAACATGCATAACATATATAGACAATACAATTTTGCTTCAAATAATTGTTTATACAAGTAAATTTAAGTAGGAAGCCAGAGGACAATTTATAAAAATTCTTGAGACTAACGGGAAAGTGAAAAATTCTTGAGACCTGTACGGGATGTTTGTTGTTGTTGTAATAGTCCTTGTCTCGATTGGTCGTTCGGGTGACTTTGAGTGAACGATTTGAATGGCTTGATGAAATCGCAATTAGTCAAGTACGGAAAAACGCGTGTGCAATTGTTGCTAGGCGATTTAGTGCCGTAGAACGGACTGGTTCAATTCCTGAACACAAATAGAAAGGTAAAGTACTTAATACTTAAGTTCTCACTAGAGCCTATATCCAAATTATTTATACACTGCTAAAAAAAAACCCGAGATGGGCCGGACATCATGTTATCATACCTAACAAATGCACTTCAAAAAAGCTAATTTATTGTGAGATCGACAGGTGAACATAAACACAGCTAATGTATTGTGAGATACTTAAAGCAATCCTTCAGTCGGTGGACAATAAAACTCTTCAAGATCGTTCTCAAATTGTCTAAGAATCCCTTGAACATTGACGTCATATCCTGCGAATTAGTTGTAACACAAGCAACCATGCTGACATCGCTGAATTAGTTGCAACACAAGCAAACATGCTGACATCGCTGAGAAACATAAATCTCAGAGGCTCAGAGAAACGTGCCACATGAAAGGTCAGAAGAACAAACACATAGATATCAAACTCTATCTCCATACCTGTCCCAAATGTGGCAGGGAATCATATGCCATATTTTTGAAACTTTTAAATCATCTCCGCACATACCATCGGATGCAGTAAATTGTCTAAAACTGGTGTCATCATCGTTTGCGATGGTCGGCTATTTGTGATAGTATCTGGTTACGGAACCCTTCACAAGCAGGGGGTTTCATAGTAAGAAGTGAGAACCCTTCACAGATAGCGAGAGATTGACGGTGTAAAATATCACACATTGAATGTTTAGCTCTTGTATAAATTTTGTCTCTAAGGACGTTGGTGGCACGCAGCGCAAATGTGTTTATCTAAGAACGTGTCAAACGACGATACAACAAAAAAGTGTGTTTTTCTAAGAACATCGCTTAGTGTGTTTTTCTAAGCAACGATCAAATGCAACGTTTGTTTACCTAAGAACGTATCAGATAATAGACAGATGGGAATCATACCAGGTAGAAGCGTTCTGGTTGGTCTGAAATTGGTATGAGGTAACGTGGGTTCATCGTAAGACCAGATTGACCAATGTCTATTAATCAGATGTTTTCCTTTGGGGAAATGAAAGCCTTTGATTGGTTGACAGTTTCTGGAAGTTTGGAGGAACTTAAGAGTTGAGTCATGAAGGGATTCGATTATCGTCTGCCGAGCCGGGCGACATTCTAGTCATTGTTGTTTGTCCAAAACAGGGGATGGTGATCATTTGCTACATCCACTATATTAAAATTATGATAGAGTTTTGCCCTTGATATTTAGTTCTAGATAGCTAATAAGCCACATTCTAGTCTTAGTAGTCATTGGACACGTACGGCATGAGTGATCACTTTAGATGGTGTTTGATCTACCCGTGACTTTCTAGTTAGTCTCCGCTGTTGAACTGTCTCATTTTTCATAAGATGATGTGCCTTATTTAAAAGAATCATGTAGTTCTGATTGGGGCAGCGTCTTCGTATAAAACATGGTTTATTTTATAGACGTTCAGTGAAGTCTTTAACGAGTCCTTGCATTGTTTCTTTTGTCCATCCTTATAGCTTACGCTCTTCTGCAACTCACCATAGAGGAGTGTCTTTGGTAGTGATGGTCTGATAACCGTATCACATGGCCTGCCCAAGGAATCTATGACTATATGAAAGGAGTATCAATTCTAGAATACCAGCTTTGTCATACTGTCTCTGTCTTTCAGTAATGAATGATACACTCAGTGGTAAACAGAGGTAGGCGCCCCAAAGACATGTTCGGTGTTAAACAGAGTTAAGCGCCCTAAAGACATGTTCGGTGGTAAACAGAGGTAAGCGCCCCAAAGACATGTTCGGTGGTAAACAGAGGTAAGCGCCCCAAAGACATGTTCGGAGGTAAATAGAGGTAAGCGTCACAAAGACATGTTCGGTGGTAAACAGATATAAGCGCCCCCAAATACAACAATGGAAACGAGATTCCAGAGTGCATAGAGCTGTAAATGTACAGGTAGAGGTAATATGATGGATGAACCAACATCATAGTACACATTTTTGCCTATAAGTACACAGTTTTCCCTTTTAGTACACATTTTTTCCTATAAGTACACAGCTGCTTAGACAGTAGTTGACGAGAAATCGCCTGCCTAACGTCGCCTATAAATGTGGATCAGTAGCGATATAACGTTGACTATCACTGTGATTAAGTAGTGAACTATGGTCGACTATCACTGTGATTAAGTAGCGAACTAACGTCGACTATCCCTGTGATTAAGTAGCGAACTAACGTCGACTATCACTGTGATTAAGTAGCGAACTAACGTTGACTATCACTGTGATTAAGTAGCGAACTAACGTTGACTATCACTGTGATTAAGTAGCGAACTAACGTTGACTATCACTGTGATTAAGTAGCGAACTAACGTTGACTATCACTGTGATTAAGTAGTGAACTAACGTTGACTATCACTGTGATTAAGTAGCGAACTAACGTTGACTATCACTGTGATTAAGTAGCGAACTAACGTTGACTATCACTGTGATTAAGTAGTGAACTACAAATTTTTCAAAACAACACATTTCAACATGATCATGCCTGTTACATGAATCATTTTGGTGAGATGACCAAACACTATCATCTCAAGAGAGCAAAGCTTGTGTAAGGGGAACGGTGGCCTAACTTAACATCACTGTATGTCAATATTTATGATGGAAACGAGTCCAGAAAGTGTAAACATTGAAATCGTGTAGATCGTGAGTGGACAATTAAACCACAACGTTACAAGTTCAACGGCATGAATGGACCAGATTCAAAATGGTCACTAATTTTTAATGAACGAAAGTTCAAATCAACAAGTCACTTAACGTCTTGATGGTTCCTTACCTTGAAGTGTCTAGATGTCATTTGATGTGTGCTTGCTTCTATTACACGTCGACGTTTAGCTCGAATGAAACTCGAGTTACAAATAATTGTTAATGTGTGTTTGAATTTCTACGATAAGACAGAGTGATTGGCGTTTATCTATAACCTCACACTTTGCACCACGTATGAGAACCAAATTGTTTGGCCACTTCTCTTCTTCTTCTTTCGTTCACTTGAAACATGTCTATATCTGTAATTCTGTCTCCTTAATAAAACGCACTTTCTTTTGTAGTTCATACAGTGTCCCATAGAGCTTTGATTTCAGAGTTGTTTCCTCTAGCCAATATGTCTGCCTCAGCGTTTCATGCTCAGAACACTCTTGAAGTATATGTTTTTCATTCTGTACTGCTATCGATGCCATAACCTTATGGGCTAATAGATGGTGCGTCAGCATTAACACAGATAAGTGCAGCACTACACTTTTTACCCTCTCACCAAAACAAAAAGCCGGTCATATCAAAATAGATGGAGAGCTCTTGAAAGAAGACAAACAACCCACATACCTCGGAGTTACTTTTGATGATAAACTGACATGGAAGCAGCACATAAAAAAAGCAACAACAAAAGCCAGGAGGAAGTTAGCTATCCTGAGAAAACTAAGTGGAACCACATGGGGAGCCAGTGGGAATATACTCAGTAAAGTTTACCAGCAAGGCATAAGACCACATCTGGAATATGGTTCAGCTGCGTGGTGTCCTGCATCAAACACCACATTGCAAGATCTAGATAAAGTGCAAAACCAGGCACTTAGAATAATGTTGGGAGCAATGAAATCAACACCCATAGCAGAGATGCAGAAAATGGGAAGAATGCAAACACTTGGCGAACGCAGAGACACAAAAGTACTAATTCAGGCAGAAAAGTTTCAGTGTATGCCAAGTCATCCAATGAAGGAAAGATTCCAAAATCTAGCAATGGGACGACTGAAAAGAAGCAGCTTTATCCATCAAGCTAAACGACTCCGCAGACAACTTACAGACCTACCTGAAGTTGACAGCCCCTTAAGGCCTGTACCAGAACAAACCCCGTGGAGTGAAAGACATGGAATGCCAATATATATTCAGACCCATGGAAAGGAATACTAAGCGTGGACGAACAGAACAGTGTGCAGCGAAGGACAGTCACCCTCAGTTTCCTGGATGAGGAATATCCACAAGATATATGGGTCAGAGTATACACAGATGGGTCAGCACAGAATGCCGTGAGGAATGGAGGTGCAGGTGTATATATAGAATATCCACACAAGCCTAGCGATACAATCAGAACACCGACAGGAAAATTCTGCAATAATTATGATGCAGAAATCCAGGCAATTAGTGTGGCAGCTAAAAAACTGCTGAACTCCAACTCTGACCTACAGCCTGTGGTATTCCTGACATATGCAAGGTCAGTGCTTCAAGCTCTCCAGTCTGAAAAACTAACAGACTTGAAAAAACTACTTAGCGAATTGTCTTACCAGTATAGGGTAACCATGCAGTGGATACCCTCTCACTGTGGAATACCAGGAAATGAAAAAGCAGACCAACTGGCTAAGGAAGGTGCTGCCGAAGACCAACCAGATATACCAATCACCTACCATCAGAAAAACAGATGATCAAGTCAATAAGAAAGCCACAAACACCAACACAAGATGACTATCATATTATGAACAGACCAGAACAAGTTATAATTCTACGTCTCAGAACAGGACACAACCGACTCCGCAGTCACATGTATACAAAGTTCAAGATTGGCAACACAGCCATGTGTACATGTGGACAGGCAGCACAGAGTGCCAAACATATACTTCAAGAGTGTTCTGAGCATGAAACGCTGAGGCAGACATATTGGCCAGAGGAAACAACACTGGAATCAAAACTCTATGGGACACTGTATGAACTACAAAAGACAGTGAGTTTTATTAAGGAGACAGAATTACATATATAGACATGTTTCAAGTGAACGAAAGAAGAAGAATTCTGTACTGCCTGTCCACATGCACACATGGCCGTGTTGCCAATCTTGAACTTTGTATACATGTGATTACTGAGTCCGTTGTGTCCTGTTCTGAGGCGAAGAATTATAACTTGTTCTGATCTGTTCATAATGTGATATTCATCTTGTGTTGGTGTTTGTGGCTTTCTTATTGACTTGATCATCTGTTTTTTTTCTGATGGTAGGTGATTGGTATATCTGGTTGGTCTTCGGCAGCACCTTCCTTAGCCAGTTGGTCTGCTTTTTCATTTCCTGGTATTCCACAGTGAGAGGGTATCCACTGCATGGTTACCCCATACTGGTAAGACAATTCGTTAAGTAGTTTTTTCAAGTCTGTTAGTTTTCCAGACTGGAGAGCTTGAAGCACTGACCTTGCATCTTCAGGAATACCACAGGCTGTAGGCCAGAGTTTGAGTTCAACAGTTTTTAGCTGCCACACTAATTGCCTGGATTTCTGGATCATAATTATTGCAGAATTTCCTTGTCGGTGTTCTGATTGCATCTCTAGGCTTGTGTGGATATTCTATATATACACCTGCACCTCCATTCCTCACAGCATTCTGTGCTGAGCCATTTGTGTATACTTTGACCCATATGTCTTGTGGATATTCCTCATCCAAGAAACTGAGGGTGACTGTCCTTCGCTGCACACTGTTATGTTCGTCCTCGCTTAGTATTCCTTTCACATGGGTCTGAATGTATATTGGCGTTCCATGCCTTTCACTCCACGGGGTTTGTTCTGGTACAGACCTTAAGGGGCTGTCAACTTCAGGTAGGTCTGTAAGTTGTCTACGTAGTCGTTTAGCTTGATGGATAAAGCTGCTTCTTTTCAGTCCCCCCATTGCTAGATTTTTGAATCTTTCCTTCATCGGATGACTTGGCATACACTGAAACTTTTCTGCTTGAATTAGTACTTTTGTGTCTCTGCGTTCGCAAAGTGTTTGCATTCTTTCCATTTTCTGCATCTCTGCTATGGGTGCTGATTTCATTGCTCCCAACATTATTCTAAGTGCCTGGTTTTGCACTTTATCTAGATCTTGTAATGGGGTGTTTGATGCAAAACACCACGCAGCTGAACCATATTCCAAGTGTGGTCTTATGCCTTGCTGGTAAACTTTACTGAGTATATTCCCACTGGCTCCCCATGTGGTTCCTCTTAGTTTTCTCAAGATAACTAACTTCCTCTTGACTTTTGTTGTTGCTTTGTTTATGTGCTGATTCCATGTCAGCTTATCATCAATAGTAACTCCGAGGTATGTGGGTTGTTTGTCTTCTTTCAAGTGAAACATGTTTTGGTGATGGTGAAGAAATTTTCTAGTTAAAAAAACTACATTAATAACCACATTATTGCCTTTCCATTGAAGAACTTACACTTTTCTGCTGAGCTCAGGTTTGCCATGCCGTATTTTCATGAGTTTTGTAATTTTCAAGGACAAAAGATTCACGTTGTTCTATTACAACTACCATGTGAGTGGTATGTTCATGACCAATTTTATGTTGGACGTTCATGTATTACAACTGCAAATAATCTTTATTTATATGTTCCTTCTGTGAAAATTACTAATAGTGTATTTATAACAATATGAACAATGAATAATGCGTGTAATAAGCAACCTTTTCTGCTGAATAAATTTCTTGTGCATGCATATCGGGATTATTTATGAATATGCATGTATCTAAATGATTGTTTCAGTAGTCCCATATTGCTTCAGGTGTCTACTTTCTAACTAGTTCTATGAGTATGCATTGAATAAATTAGATTATCTGCGTCCTCAGTACTACAGTAGGCAAGAACTCTTCCATTCTTTACAATCAATACTTAACAAAGTACTATTTTCTCGAATTCTCACCCCGGACACCGCCGGGTATTCCTTTTAGTGTATATATTAGTATTATATATATATATAAATATAGATAGATAGAGAAAGAGAGAAGAGAGTATGGATAAATACGAGGAAGGGATGGATGGATAGAAAGAAGTATTCAATAATATGGAGTACGAATAATATCGCCATATTAGTATCGTTTACTTACCAGACTCAGAGTCTTTGAATCCGTGTAATCAGACAGACGGAATTGCAGTTTTACCGTGTCACTGAACACAATTGATCCAACGCGAACATCATTAGCACTGATTTTGAAGTGTTCACTTACACGGATAGCAAACTTTCTGGATAGATCAAACTCATCTCGGTTCATGCTGCCTGACGTGTCAAACACGAAGATGATGTCCGCTATTGCTGCGCACTTCTCAACTGCAACATAATTTTAGGAATACAACATTTTCAGCAAAGTGGAACACGTATTAGATCAGCGTTTCTCATGATGGGTCTTCACCGGGATTCAACAAAAGGAAGTTGATAGATCATGCGATTAATGGTGATGAATTGGATTATCATGTCAAGTTATTTGTGTGTCTAATTTTGCGGATATTTTATAGATCGTGTTGACAAGAGCATCTTTACACTATTACTGAAGACAGCATATGAACTTTTTTTCGATTCGAAAGTTGATGATGCAAATAAATCTTTAGAAGTCAAATGCAGTTTGTTAAACTTGTTCAAATATATTGACATGTTAGTTACGAAAATAGCCTAACTTTCAGTCGATACCATTAGGAGTTCTAGCAATAACCTCGCATCCCTGCACACTCTGTATAACTTCCTCTGCGCGCCCCATCCACGACTTTCCTCTCTTTAGTCCACTGCCTTTCACTTTGAGAATTTCAGGGTGTAGAGGATGTTCTTTATCAGCGGTGATTTGTGGGTAGTTCCGCTCCTGCAGATTTATATTCTTTGCTCTGCAGTTGGGCAATCCAATAAGTATCGCATAGCCCGTGCTGACGTATCTCTTGTACACCCCAAAATGATCCTTTTGACTCATTCTGGATTCTATTCAATCTTTCTGTTTCTGACTCAGTGTGTACTCTACCACCGCCGCCACCAATTCCTAACACAGCAGAAATAGCAGCCTCTGTTCACTTTAAGCAGCAGCCATATCTTTCATCGCCGCAAGACGTTTATAAGTCTATACAATGATGTGGTCAACATGATCTTTGAAACTCAAACTTCGGTACAACATAACCCCTAAGTACTTCATTGTGCTGGTTCTCTTGAGGACATCCCCTCTCAAAGTAACCGATGGCGTGGGCGTGTTTAATATGTGATTATATAGGGAAAACCATGTTATCGATGCCTATGATGGATTAATACAAGCTCCACAATTACTGCACCAATCCCCTATACGATCAAGCTCCCTCTGCAAACTCCTGGCGATCGTTTTTCTTTCTCTGCCCTGCTATATACCAAGATTTCATCAGCATAGGACATAGTTCTCCCCGGTCCTACAATCTGACAGCTTGTAATTTGAACTGTATACACATTAAATATTACTGGGACAGAGGTGACCCTTGTGGTAGTCCCGGGTTTATGACTGTTGGTGCCGAAGACCAACTTCCTCACTTAAGAACAAATATAAATAACAAAATGATCGGAGGGTGTCCGACAAAGTGGAGGGTGCCGCAGTAACCGAATGAACAAATAGTAAAGCAAAATGAATTCACATAAAGCTTCACTTAAGAACAACCTGTCTCTGAAAAAGTGCCGTGATAATCCACCTGGTAATAAAGTGACTCACTTGGAATGCAGCATTATTGTCATCAAGAAATCCAAGGGAAATCTGTTATAAGCATCTTCCAGGTCTATTGCAGCGACGCATGTCTCTATTCGTTCGTCAAAACTTTCGAACACTTCTTGCGCGAATACGGTGACGCTATGCCAAGTCTGCTTACTTGGACGATAGCCTCCCAACGTTGAGGGCAGCCTGTTATTCCTCTCAAGATGTAGGGGCAATTTCCATGCAATAATCTTTTCTAACAACTTACCGATCGTATTCTGCATGGTTATGAGTCTGAAACCCTGTATCTTAGCATGACTCTTGTTAGGCGTGGGTAGTGGGATCAAGTAACTATGCAACCAGTCCTCCTCTACTGTTTCAGTCGCTAGGCTCTTGTTAAACAACATTGCCAGTTCCTTAAGGTCCTCGTCTGACTTGCCTCTAAGATCGTCGTACCTAAGGCCATCAGGTCCTGGCGCTGTGTTTCTTGATCTTGTCAGTTCGGATGTAATATCTTCAAGAGTAATTGCAGTATCGCTTTCGATAACTTGCTTATTGCACATGTCTGTGACTGTTTTCATGATTTCATTGTAATTCCTTAAGTTCCTCTGACCAATTTGTACCTTATAATGAGCCAGCAGTGCTGCACCCTTATTCTCATCTCTCTCCTTCCATACTAAATCTATGCATTGGAAATTGAGGATTGTTATACGTTTCCCTGGGTCGTATTTATGCAGGCGCCAGAACAGTTTTAGCGACTTTTCGTTTGCAATCTCATAACAAAACTTTTCCCATTTTTTGTCCTTTGCAGATTTGGCGATATCTTTAAATTATTGAACCCTGTCGGCTTTGGTCTGTTTTAATTGCAGAACAAGATCTGGTTGTGCTGTTACTTTTTCCCTTGCTTTTTGCCACTCTGCAACTACGCTGCGTTTACACTTCCATGCACATTGAACCTCATCATTCCACCGGGGTGGGTGGGGGGGGGGGGGGGGGGGTTGACTCCACACACGTGCCATGGTAACGTGTGTCCTACGTTTGTCCTTCCTAATTCTGCTTACGATGGACGATCCTGTGCGATCATATTGGAAGGTCTTAACTTTAGCTTTCTGTTGTTTACTTTTTCCTTTGTCCACCAACAAGACACATGGCAAAAGTTCGCTGACATGATGCTCCAGAACACCACATCAACATCGGGGTGCAATATCAGCAGTCACTAAGTCCAAATCAAATGCACTATCGTCGTCGCCATCCCTAGCAGCCAACCTTGTCATGCGCCCGTCGTTTATGTATACTATATTCATATCAATCACAGCCTCCTCGAGATCTCTTTCCTGTTGATTAGGGGCAGCATTGCCCTAAGATCTACCTTTTGCATTAAAATTCCCGCAGAAAATTACTTCTCTTTCTTCCTTTATTATCTCATCTAGAGATTTCCAGTCCTGCTGGCGTTGCACGCATACATGTTGACGAACAGGAAAGGGTGCTGTGAATTTTGTACCCTGACAGCTTGCAGCTGAATGTCATCATTATCCAATTCAGACATATCTATCTCGATCACGTCAATGCCCTCTCGTACATAAAACTATGAAAGCCGGTGACTTGGAGACGGTTTCCCATTCCCAAACGTGATTCTTGTAGAGCCACAATATCTGCGCTGTAGATTAATCTGTCCAGTTCTGGGCGTCTTCTTTCAACACTAGCGACATTCCAGGGCAACATACGTAATGATTTAAAGACATACGAACGACTTTAGACAGCATGTGCTCTACTGGAATATATGGATGATGGTTTCCATTGTGCAAAAACACAGCATTAAAACTCAGTTTCGACGAATCTACAAATATTCTCTTTGCTTGTGGGTCAAGCGTTATTTTTAAGGCATTCATGAGGACTTCAATATCGGAACAGAAAACCAGATTACTTTCCTTTCTGAAGAAAGACTTCAACTGCTGATGGTGCTTCGATATGAAGCAATTGTGACATCTTCCTCTAGGAGATACCATTGTCGGAGTCTTGATCCAAAAATAATCTGCCTACTTTCTACACTATATAGTACACTGTATATAGTACATTGCTGATGTCAGCTTACTTCAGCAGCCGCCTGGTAGTAGTATTGCATTGCATCAGAAAATGACACAATCAATTATGGGTGATGTGTTCATTACCGTATTATGCAATGTGATTATATATATATATATATATATATATATATATATATATATATATATATATATATATATATATATATATATATATATATTACACAATTCTGGGTTTATTAACGGTTTGTTGTTGCAGTCATACTGGATAAATTCACAAAATGAAACATAGAAATTGAACTACATGAAATTTCTTCAAAAAGAGAGCCAATACAAAGTGTTTATGATTACATTTGTTTTTAACACACCAAGTGCTACAGAGTAGGGCCTTTAACGGCCTATAGGGTATTTAATTCAGTAACAATTTCAATGCTAACCAAAGTAATCAGAGGACAGAACCAAAAAGTCTAACGTATCATTTCACAGACCAAGGCAACATTACACTAGACCAGCATGTCCTATGTAATATATATTTGTCATTTGAGGTGAGAAGGAGAGTACGTAGAAGTTTTATATAATGCATTATATTGCATGGAGGTGCATCTTGGACAATCAACATAATTTTAATTCAAAAAGATATCTAGTGACTTGTATTAATAAAGATAGTCTACACTATTCTTATACACTATGAGAAGAGATAAGATGGAACACAACGCTAACACAGTCTACATTCTTGTTATACATCATGAGAAGAGATAATATAGAAGACATCGTGACAAAATGTAAGTTAAAGAGTACGAGATATAGGGAAAGACAAGAAAATGCAATGTCTGGTATTGTGGCATAGGAGAACGTAGATCACATACATTTTTGGCAGTACACGAGACAGAACATTGTGGACAGATTTTATAACAGACGTTACTCTTCATCAAATACAAGAAGACTCTTACCTTGACCAGTTGAGTGTCCGTGGTCATCATTGGCCGCTGTGAACAGAATTAAAAAAAATGTTTTATTGGTTGTAATATGAGATCGCCTTTATTGAGGCAAGTACCATTACCGGTAACATAATATGGCACACATTATTGTGAAGTTATTGTTTATAGATGGTTGGTTGGTTGGTTGGTTGCTGATCCAGCGGTCCATGGGCTCATGCCCTTTGACCTAATGCCATTAGATGGCATTATATTGCTGGGAAGTCTGTGGATTTTCGGCCCACCCAGGGACAGAGCCAGAGAATAACTATCACACCTCCAGGAAGGTAGGTTTAAACCTATGCACTGCTCCTAGCCACTGTAGCCAAGATAGGGTTCACTGTGCTCATTCCCCGCCACCAGTTGACTACTGGTTATGCCGAACTTCTCTATTGCTCCAGGCATGCAACCAAATGTTCAAGTCAAAAGGATTGTCACGTCCTGAGTCACTGTGCCTCTATGATGGGCCTCAGCCATAGGAAAAACAGTGATGTCAGTTTCCTCCTCCTCAGTGCTGCACAATACATCTCTGGCTCCCTCCCAACCACAGAGGGTGCATACATATATATTCTGGCAAACATGTAAAACATTTCAACAACAAAACAAAATCATAATTGTATAGATGACGTGCCATGCAGCTTCTATAAGAAGATAACCTCAATATAACGGCATGTCATCCACTAAGGTTTTCTGTTGCATGAATGGTATGTCTAGTGGGCCATTGGTGAGACCCACAGACGCAACTACATGCGTATGTTTATAGATAAATGGGAAGGGGGTGTTTGGGTGTTAACTGTCCACCCCCGGAAAGTCTGTAATTGAATCAGATTCTTAAATTTCCCCCACTCCTTAATTATTTTCCACAAACAAGTAATCAATTCATCTTGAAAAAATAAGGAATTATACAGGAAATTGACAGATTGTCCTTTGTGTGTGTTGTTTTTATGTACACACATCTCTCCTCCTTCATCATCAGGTAGCACATCCTGAACATGATGCCACAATCATCGTAGCCTTTTAATATCGATCTTGAGCTAGTCTTCCTGCTTCTGTTACCGTCATGTTAAGGTGGCCATGGTCAAACCCTTACAGAATACTTATATACGGCTTATATAAGACAAGTACCGACGTTTCAGCTAACCAATGTTCGCTTAGATGATACAGATCCTTGGACAGATATTTTCAAGAACAAAAATGTAAACATTGACACTAAAGTTACATTATACAAGAATATTGCAGCAAAGAAAAATCGTCACATCTGAAATGAAGTGTTTGAGGAAAGCTGCAATAGTTACCAAACTAGATAAAATAAGAAATGAAGAAATTAGGATAAGAGTTGGTATATTATCATGTATCGAACATATTGAGAGACAGCAAGTAAAATGGTTGGGTCACCTTATGAGAATGAAGCCAAACCAAATACCAATAAGAGCATATAATACAAGAATCAATCAATCAAGTGTCATGCCGACTGGCGTAGGTGATCATGTTTCTCCACGACTCTCTGTCTCTTGTGTTGTCAATAAGCTTGGTTGGTGAGCTTCTACCGTGCCACGATACAAGCCCATCTAGTAACTTTTCTCTTTGTCGAGCTCTATCTTTTCTCCCTTCGATCTTTCCAGTTGTTATTAAGTGTTCAAGCTGTATTCTTCTCAGCACATGCCCTAGAAACCTTGGCTGTCTGCCTCTAAATACAGGAATATCTGGGCGTAAAGCCAAAGGTAGACCACGAAAATGGTGGATAGACAACATTAAGATAACCTTGAATAAACATGGACTAAATGCAACCTCGGCGACACATCTGGCCTTGAAACGACAGCTTAAGATACCACCCCTACGCGTAACGGCAAGTGTGAATGCGATCAACAATCATTCACCTGGGGATAGACAATGTTATGTTATGTTATGTTCCTCCAGGGCCATAGGTGACGCATAGGGCAGAAACCATAGCTTTCCATTTCTGTCTTTGTGTTGCCAGGTCTTTCAATTGTTGCGCGTTGCTTAGGTTCATTGACATGCCTTCTCTATTAATGGTTCTTCGTATAGTTTCTCTAGGTCTCCCTCTTCTTCTTACTCCAGGTGGCACCCAATATAGTGACTGCTGGAGAATTCTTAGGCTGTTCATTCTGAGAACATGGCCGATGTAAGTCCAACGCCTTTGTCTAATGAAGGAAGATATATATGTTTGTTTGCTTTCCTCTCTTATAGTAGTTTTAGATTTAAAGTCACTCCACTTAACATTCAGAATGGTACGTAGGCATCTGTTTTCAAAGTAGTCGAGTCTCTTATCTGTGGTTTTTGTGGCTTCCCAACATTCGCATCCATATGATAGCATAGGGATGATGTTGGAGTTAAACAACCTGAGTTTTGTGGTGTTTCTTAGTGTGTTTGATGTCCAGATGTTACGTAGTTTATTGAAAGCTCCCGCTGCAAGGGCAATACGGTGTAAAATTTCTTTTGATGAGTCTCCATCAAATGCTAGATTGGTGCCTAAATATGTAAAATTGTTAACTTTTAATAATGGAACATTTTGAATTTCTATGTTGTCGTTGGATCTCGTAAAATCTAGTATATGAGTTTTTGATGTGTTGATTTTCAACCCTATCTGATTTGAGTAGTGTTGGAGATTGTCAAGCTTAGATTGAGCATCTGTGTGGTTTGCGCTCAAAAGGGCCAGGTCATCTGCGTAGTCAAGATCTTCGAGAACGGTATTATTAATCCATTTTATTCCTGTCAGCTCATTTTCAGTGCTCTTTCTCATGACCTAATCAATAGCGACGCAGAAAAGTAATGGGGACATGATGCATCCCCGTTTAACGCCCGTAACAACTTGGAAACATTCTGACTTCTCAGTGTTTGTTTGAACACAGCAATGTGAGTTGGTGTAAAATATCTTTATAACATTGATTATGTCAGTAGGAAAACCGTATTGTTGTAGAATATTCCATAACGTAGGCAGATGAAGACTATCAAATGCTTTTTCAAAGTCAACAAAGTTGATTATGAGCGGGGATTGAAATTTGAGTGATTCTTCAATGAA
Source organism: Meghimatium bilineatum (assembly GCA_034231615.1). Classification (NCBI taxonomy): domain Eukaryota; kingdom Metazoa; phylum Mollusca; class Gastropoda; order Stylommatophora; family Philomycidae; genus Meghimatium; species Meghimatium bilineatum. The sequence continues at coordinate 141,759 of CM067314.1, forward strand.
GATGCGAAGAGAAAATATGTTGTCTGTGCAGGAGCGAGCTGATCTAAAGCATGTTTGCTCTTCTCTGAGTAGTTTATCAGCAGCATTCTTTAATCTTTCCAAGATGATGATGCTTAGGAAGACCTTGCCTATGACTGATAATAGGGTGATACCCCGCCAGTTGTTGATAGACAATAGGCAATAGATAATTGCACTGATTTACAAAAAAAAAATTAAGTTGAAAGTTGTGTATAACTTTTTAACTGAATTAGGAGCACTTTGTGCCACTGAAGCCAAAAATGACATCCATTTTTCTGATATTAGCAGTTGATTTATGTGTTACACATAAAAAGTATTTAACAGAATGTATTTATTAAATATTACAAACATGGAATTATATAAATAAAGAGAAGACATTGAAAAGGTAAGGACATGTAAATTATGTCATCACTGAGCAAAATTCAAGACATAAACTTCAATTTCTTTGACTTTCTCGAGTGTTCAGCAGCAGGGATTTCTCCCTTCAGAGTCTAGCAGTAATCAGCCATCATTACTGCATACCACTGTCTTGATACCTGGTCTCCATTTCGTTTATGTCCTGATGGAACCTTTCTCCCTGCTCGTCACTCATTGATCCAAGATTCTCGGGAAACCGATCCATATGCGCGAATAAATAATGCACTTTTGTGCTCATGTTACATCCAAGGTTTTTGAAAGCAGTCAGCATATTGTTGACACCTTCTTCATAGTTACTGGCTTTGGT
>CM067314.1:147500-200000 GCA_034231615.1 Meghimatium bilineatum
AAACTGTACGTCACGTGATGTCCTAACACTGTACGTCACGTGATGTCTTAACACTGTACGTCACGTGATGTCCTAACACTGTACGTCACATGATGTCCTAACACTGTACGTCACGTGATGTCCTAACACTGTACGTCACGTGATGTCCTAACACTGTACGTAACATGATGTCCTAACACTGTACGTCACGTGATGTCTTAAAACTGTACGTCACATGATGTCCTAACACTGTACGTCACATGATGTCCTAACACTGTACGTCACATGATGTCCTAACACTGTACGTCACATGATGTTCTAATTGCTTAACTCATACTATTTTGAAGAAGCATACATATTATGTCTATGACACAATTGACGATGTTTTTCCTTCGTAAGAGAAGATAGGCACGACATTGAAATAAACGTCAATAAGTTTTGGTGTTATTGACTGACATCAGATTGACTGATGAGTACCTTCCGGGTACCAAACAATCTCTTGTAGTGTGAACTGGAATGAAGAAGATCTTGAGCGAAAATATTCTGATCACTTACTGTATTTTGATATCTTTCGAATCGTCTGCAGAATGTTGTTCACTTCAACGATTTTAACACTTAGTTTCTGCTAGCATCTGCTGCAGGCTCTGTGCTTGTTTTGAAGATGAAGATGGGTCACATTGATGAGTTCTGAAAACACTGTACTTTTCCTCTAGCAGAGTGGTAATTTCTATGTCTTAGTCATCGAACCAGTCTTGGTTTTTGTGCACCTTCAGAGCCATTTAGTCGTATCATAAAGCATGTTTGAGAAGGATGCCAATCTATCCTCAACATTAACATTTTTCATACGCAAGTCTATTAGTTTAGAGTCCATATCATGGGAGAGGCTCGTTGATGTGCTGAAGTTGTATCTCTTCTACAAACTTGGAATGTGTTTATATCTGAAATTTTATCTCTTCTATAAACGTGGAATTTCTTTAAATATGAAGTTTATCTCTTTTATAAACGTGGAATATTTTTATATCTTAAGTTTTATCTCTTCTATAAACGTAGAATTTGTTTATATATGAAGTTTTATCTCTTCTATAAATGTTAAATTTGTTTGTATATGAAGTTTTATCTCTTCTATAAACGTGGAATTTGTTTATATCTGAAGTTTTATCTCTTCTATAAACGTGGAATATTTTTATATCTTAAGTTTTATCTCTTCTATAAACGTGAAATATGTTTATATCTGAAGTTTTGTCTCTTCTATAAACGTGGAATTTGTTTAAACCTGATGTTTTATCTCTTCTATAAACGTGGAATTTGTTTAAACCTGATGTTTTATCTCTTCTATAAACGTGGAATTTGTTTAAATCTGATGTTTTATCTCTTCTATAAACGTGGAATTTGTTTATATCTGAAATTGTATCTCTTCTGTAAACGTAAAATTTGTTTAAATCTGAAGTTTTATCACTTCTATAAACGTGGAATTTGTTTATATCTGAAGTTGTATCTCTTCTGTAAACGTGAAATTTGTTTATATCTTAGGTTTTATTTCTTCTATAAACGTGGAATTTGTTTATATATGAAGTTGATCTCTTTTACAAACGTGGAATATGTTAATATCTGAAATTGTATCTCTTCTATAAACGTGGAATTTGTTTATATCTGAAGTTTTATCTCTTCTATAAATGTGAAATTTGTTTATATCTGAAGTTGTACATCTTCTATAAACTTGGAATGTGTTTATATCTGAAGTTCTGTCTCTTCTATAAACGTGACTGTTTTAGTAAATAATACAGTGGCTCAGTGGTTTTATTTTTGGGGACAAGTTGGTCTATTCTAGTCGCCCATGGTTTCTTTGTTCGTGAAATTGAGAAGAACTTCCAAGAGGGGTTGGACTCTTTCTAGGAATAGCGCCCAGCACCTTCCCTGTCTGATGTCATTCACAGGACAGGAGCCTTAAATATAAACATATTGTAATGATAATGATGATGATAACGGTGATGATGGTGATGATAATGATGGTCATTAAACAAAGAAGTAGTAATACTTGCCGAAGAATGCTGTCGTTTCTCCAACCAGTGACAGAGTCAGCAACAGCAAACAAAGGAGCTTCATCTTCATCTATGCAGCTGAAAATAAAACAGTCATAAACAAATTGAATACACTATTGAGAAAGACATAAATTCAAGTGCTGGATGATGCCACAAAAATACATGTGCCTTCAAGGACAGATAAGTGGACACTCTAGAGAGAATACAAGTACAGCTCCGAAACAAATGTATACGTCAACAACGTCATTGGATCTTAGAGTACGAGATTGATCATTGAGGTCTGGAGAAAAACAAACTCAAAAGTGGGAAATTAGAAGCAGTATAGGTTTGGTTCTACAGAAGAATGATGAGAATACAATGAGCTGTCAGGAAAACTAATGTGGAGGTGTTGAGTCAAATGTGAGGCTGACTTTAATCAATAATATAAGAAAAATACATGATGATGAAGAAAATGACATGAAGAAAGATGATGACGATAATAATAAAGCCGTGTTGGGTAACGGCGACGGTCGAATTAGACTCGGGTTGATACAATTTCCTAGACGATTGCTGTTTGCCAAACACGTCGAGGGCCTGAGATTTTACCTGGTAATTTTTCACGCACTCGCCTCGTCCGCTTGAGATACCTATCCAATTCATCGCCAGACCTTGTGTGTATATTTTGACTCTTCACCATCACGTATATTACCCAAAGAATTACTTAAAATACGAATACAGGCGAGGAGCTTCGCATTGGACCATTATTTACTGAACTTACTTCCCTCTGTATGACCCGTACTGGCTAACGGCCGGCAATCGAGTTGGGGTTTATTTGAAGTGTTGGTAGAGACGTGCACCCATCTCTACGTTGCCCGTAGTATCCACAGTTCGAGTCTCAACACTGATTCTCTCAGACATGTACAATTCACTCCCCGACATTTGTTCAATGATTGCCTTGTGTAAATAAACTGTCAATTAAAAAAACTGTCAATACTGCATTTTACCAGTTCAGGCGTTGCAAGGAGGGATTGAATAGCTGTGTGATAAAGGCCGCTCGCTCTTGCTCACCGACAGAAAAATACCCAGACCTTACCGGGGATCGAACTCTAGACCTCACTCGTGTGGGACTAGCGTTCTAACCTCTCGGCCATGCGCCATACTTGTGGTTCTGTATTCAAAGCATTTTTCCATACCCAGGTGTAAATATTCATGTTGGCGTATCCAATACTTGAGTAACGACTCCTACTTTGAATGGGGTCAATTGTGATGTAACATGTGGGCTTCTGTGTGTTCTCGTGCATGAACAGCACTTGGGCCAGTCGGTCTCTTGCTGGACTATTGTAGCTTCGGTGCCGCTGAATTGATTCACACACTACGCTTCTCTATACCGTGTGTTACCTTTTCCAGATTCGGCGTGTACTCGTGAGATCACCGTATATTATGTACATTGTCATTGGACGCCCTTCCAATGTTTCTTTAAGCCAACCGAGTAGCAATGCACAGATGCTTTGCATCACTGTGTGTCGACAGTGATGTTGGATGTCATGGCGAAGATGTTTCCTGTCTCTCTGCAGGCAATTCTCATTCCATCTACAGCATCCACATATACGGGAACAAGAGCCTGAAAGTGTTATCTAAGAATACAGCAAGAGCAGCAGTATTTCTGTTTCCATTGTGCATCACGAGGAGGTACCTTTAGGATCTTGGTTATCTGATAAACTGGGTTCACACGAAAGCAATGCGAGACTTTTTGCCCCACATATGCACAAGATATGACGATGATTTTTTCACAGGTGAGAGATTGTCATGTGACTTTTCTTAGTTGCCCCCTACGACATTCCTGAAGAGAATACAGCGGCCCTATTCTGTGCACTCTGGATTTGAAGTCCAAACCCTGGTTACCAGATGTGCGATGTGTACTTGATAAAGATCTATTCATAGAAAAGTTGATTCAATATATACATGTATTTCTAAACCATTACATATTTAATTAATTGTGATTGTGTGTATTTTATGAACTTTACTAAATCCTAAAAAGAAACGCTCGCGACCAGCTTTTGGTATATAGAAAACGGAAGTTGGAGTAACAAGGCACGATCACCTCCCAATATTCAGATATTTTTAGACATCAACTACCCACCTCCCAATATTCAGATATTTTTAGACATCAACTACCCACCTCCCAATATTCAGATATTTTTAGACATCAACTACCCACCTCCCAATATTCAGATATTTTTAGACATCAACTACCCACCTCCCAATATTCAGATATTTTTAGACATCAACTACCCACCTCCCAATATTCAGATATTTTTAGACATCACCACCTCCCAATATTCAGATATTTATATGTACACCAGATTATGAAAGGGATTTTGACTTTATTGAAACACGTCATATAAATTATGTGACACTCGTTCAGAGTGACCATGATCGGAACAAAGCGGACAAAGTCAAAATCAACGAAGTACTAAATCACAACACTAGGTGGGAAAATATAAACGGTTGAGTCAGACTGCAGAAGAAATTCAAAATTTGTCAAACCAGTTGGACCTCAAAGAGATAATCTATCAACGTCGAATGCTGAGAAATATAAAATTCAAACAGCATTCACATTGTGAACAGTTAGACTTTTGTTCGCATAATTAGGAATGTCTAACAAATGACATCAGCAGATACGAATGAAGTGATTACATTACTAATGAATAATTTATGATATATGCCACAAGAAACAGTACGTGACGAACAATGGACTATAACTTAGAGGATGAACTCTCTGCAAATATTCATATGGTTAATTCAAATGCAGAACAGTTTAGGTACACAATAATTATGCAGAACCGTAGTCAATTACCACCCAATGACAATTGTGAATTAGTGATAAGTAAAAGATGAACAATTTAGTAACGTAACAAGGGTAGTTACGTAATTACGTAAGGTTGTCAATATTATGTTGCTTTCATGAAAAATTGTGCTCACAGGCAGAATTATTATTTACATAGACAAATATTCACTTGAGCTCAATACATGTAAATTTAAGTAGGAGGACAAGAGGACAAGCCAGAGGACAATTTAAAATTAAAATTCTTGAGACTAACGGGGATTGAACCAGCCCGTTCAACGGCACCAAATCGCCTAGCAACTATTGCACACGCGTTCTTCCGTACTTGACTAAATGCATCTCCAAAAAAGATGCGATTTCGTCAAGACATTCAAACCGTGCACTCAAAGTCACCCGAACGGACCAATCGAGACATGGACTATTACAACAACAACAAACATCCCGTACAGGTATTGAAATATCCTCAGTAACAACAAACATATAATCAAGTACGGAAGAACGCGTGTGCAATAGTTGCTAGGCGATTTGGTGCCGTTGAACGGACTGGTTCAATACCCGTTAGTCTCAAGTTTAAAAAAAATTTTAAAAATTGTCCTCTGGCTTCCTACTTAAATGTACGTGTATAAGCAATTATTTGAAGCACAATTGTACTGTCTATATATGTTATTCATGTTTACAAGAAGACCTATCTGCCCCTGTATAACTAATACGGATATTAAATGTTATATGTTTGTTGTTACTGAGGATATTTCAATACATGTACTGGATGTTTGTTGTTGTTGTATTAGTCCTTGTTTCGATTGGTCCGTTCAGGTGATTTTGAGTGCATGCTTTGAATGTCTTAACGAAATCGCATCTTTTTTGGAGATGCGGTAGTCAAGTACGGAGGAACGCGTGTGCAATAGTTTCTATGTGATTTTGTGCCGTTGAACGGATTTGGGCTCAAGTACAGTATAGTTCTCCACTGTGACCTCTGTTATAGTTTCGAGATGTTACGTGACCTCTGTTGTGTGATTTGGCAAGCTTACAGGTAAGTACTTAGAGTAAGGTTAGAATTAGAAATAATATTTCTAATGTATGCGCGCACCTCGCTCCGTGTGTAGCGGGCAGAAATACTGATCGCTCACCACAAATAATAGGAAATTGTAAAAAATGTTTAAATTGGAAAACAAACAGATTATGCATAAGTTCGTCTGTGTCTGGATTTGAACTAAGTGATTGTCGGATGTGACGTCACGGCAGCCTTCATTTTGATTGGTGTTACACGGGAATCCATGACGTTGGATAGTTAAAATTGTCAACAGCGTGCTATTTATAGCACAGTGGAGAACTAATCTGTACTTTTACCTTAACTTGCATTGGGATTTGTAATTATGGCGCGTATGGATACATGCATTTTGACCACAGTTTAGAAGTTTAAACTTAGCGAAGTCTATTTATATACACGTGTGCTTAGATATAAAATATGTCCACAGTTAGGTTACATTATGAAATATGTGGTTACCTATAGCAGGTTGTGCGCATTGCTTGAACAGACACACATGAAATTTTTTTTTTAGACATGGACCAGAAGGCGGAGGAATACACAAGTTGGTGGAAGCCATGCAGCGAGAAGGAGCAGCTGGGGAAATCGGGAAATATGTCCTAGTAAAGAAGGCGGGCGACATGAGCAAGACAACAATGGTACTACAGGCCAGCAAGGGGATCGTCGCTGAAGTAATAAGACGATGATTAAAAAAGACAATGACCTGGACTTGAAAAGATTTCTGGATAGAACTAGAGAGAAGGTACACCAGCCTTTCCGGAGCCCAATATGCGCTCGCAAGGCTAACAAGAATCAAACAGAATCAGGACGAGTCTGTACATATTTTTGTGGACAGGTTAATGAGTTTCACTGAAGAGGCGTTCCCAGAAGATATAGAAGAAGGGGCGTAGGATCAGACAACTGCTGCACTATTTTGTAGACGGGCTGAAGTCAAGGGAAATTGTCGACATACAGTGACGCCTGTTAGTCCAGTCAGAACATTGGAGGGGTGGCCAATGTAAAAGGCACGTAAAGGTGGATAAAACAAATATATGTCATAATGAGTGCAATGACACAATGAAAGGGCAGAACAGCGCTAGAGGGCAGCGCGAACTACAAATGAAAAGTGAAAAGTTCCTAGGATAGGGAAACTATAAGCTCTGTTAGCTCGAGACGAGCTTCTAGTTACCTGTGATCCTTATAGGCAGAGACCCCGACCCAATCGTGGGCGCGCGGAAAACAAGAAGACCTAAACCAACTCTAATGTCGAGCCTTCCTAAACTGGAAATATTCTCGCGAAGAGAAAGGGTTCCGAACCCGATGGACTTAGGCAAGAAAGGGACAACAATGGCAGTCCTGGCCCAACTCTACTGTCAAGATTTCCTATATCGGAATTACACTTGCAATGAGAATGGGTTCAGTACCTGATGGGCCCAGGAACAAAAGGGACAAAGATTTAGCCCTGGCCCAACTCTACTGTCAAGCTTTCCTATAGCGGAAACACACTTTCAGAGAGAAAGGGTTCAGTACCTGATGGGCTCAGGCGCTATTGGGACAAGGTCGCTCAGTTCGAGAACGACTTGCTCCCAAACGCGTGGTGTGAGACTCGAACTTGGACGAGGGGTTCAAGATGTTGGTGAACAACGCCTCGTGTAGGAGGGCGAACGAGTCAGGATTCAACTCTTCTGGCGAGTTCTTCCTCATACGGAACCAGGCTCGCAGATGAGAAACGGTTCAGTACCCGATGGGCACAGGCACAGTACGTCCAACTGCTCGAGATGAGTTAATAGATAGTGGAACACCCCATGCAAGACAGACGTTCTCACAAGCGTCTTGGCGAAGAGGCACTACACACCAGCGTGCCCGGCGACAGATAGACAGGCTGTCACGGACTAGGGACAAAACCCGAAATAAAGGAATTACGAAAACTGATGTGCTGGACCTCGGACGTCCAAGGTTACAAAGTGGCCAACCGGGGTGCAAATAATAACAGTTTTACTGTGGAACTTGCAGCACAACGTACTTCACGCTCCCCTGCGGAAATCACACGATATTTTCGTTGTGGTTAATTGAGAGCGAACGCTGAAGAAGAAGAAGATATCGACACAATAGTACGGTCAGTCAGATAAACTCTATGCCAACCTCAGTCTATCAATTTGATATTGGCCGAAGCCACGGTCGATCATAATCGCATCCCGGGGAATGAGGTACGAAGTACGGATATTGCGGGGTTTGAAGTCGACAATGAGCCAGCATTAGAGGTTATAGGAGTTGTCAAGTTAGACGAACAGTACAGGCTCACTTCCCATACTAGTGGTGAAAAGTACCGGGAGAACTATAAAGATAAAATGGGAAGAACGATTGGGGCTGGTGGTCCCTACATAGGAGAGAAGATACGAGGAGGTAGGACGCGTGTGTAGTTTGACGCAAAGGCACACACACCCTGGTTCAACCAAGACCAAGAAATAATCGAAACAGACTACGTCGCAGAGCGTCTGGAGACATTGCTGGGGCAGTTGGAGTTGAAACGGGAACACAGGAACGTCGTTGGCGGAAATGGTGACGAGTTAACAAGACCTGTTCGCCCTCATTGATCTAGAACTTGGACGGACTAAAGAAATCCAGATGGACATAGACACAGATGTCCATCCTCCCGTGGCTTTGAGACCATACTGTACTAGTTGATCTGTCCACTCGTTTGTGACATCTGGACGAGTTGATATGTCTCAGTCATTGGCATATTTAAACAATCTTGTCCATCGTCGTCTTGGAGCGCCTTACATCAGTTACCAGCAATCATGTCTTAAATTATTATTTTTTCCATGATAGCATGTACCTTGATATAGTCACAAAAGTTCATATTTGTTTATTGTCTAGGAGCTAACCATCTTCGATGTTTACTGCTTTTAATTCTTTCTGGATTGTCATATTTACCACCTGTAGTAGTCTTTGAACAGATCTATAGCATGTCATTTCAGATTATTATTGTGGATGTAAATGTTCAATTCCAACGACATACGGTAAAGATAGGTCCCTTGGCAGTAACCTACCGTCGGTAATGAAGATAATTCTTCGTGTACTAAGCGTCAGTATTTGTTAGGCGGTGTGGCCAGTTACTTTCTTTGCTCTCTTGACCTCCCGTAACCTTTCAGCTGGGTCGAATAAAGCAGCGGTTCTATCAAGCGAGAAACCAAGACCCGAATGATTTTTTTGGTTCGGACGTTGTTATGAACATGGCTTGCTATAGCCCGTCAGTGATAGTCTGCAAGCTCCCTATCAAGCAAGTTTTCGCGTTGACATACGACATAAGAGACACAGATTAAATTAAACTTGTCGCTTGAAGATTTAAGCTAACACAATAGTTCTACTTCATACTATACCAACCTGCAGAATTATGAACAGAACTGTGAGCGTCTGTGAACACACAATTCTATAGCAAATTGTAGCTGGTTTTTATAACGTTTGCCTGAAATTAATTATTCATACATTCACAGTTTAACATCTACTATGTGTCATATTAGTTAAATTAAACTTTGCCAGATTACACGTACTTTTTCATCCCCTCTATCTGCTAATCAACCAGTCATAAGTACATTTTACTAATTAATTCAAGTACTGCCGTTACTGGCAATCTGGCGACAATTTCATTTTGAATAGGAGAGGAAAGTACAGATTTTTATTGCTGATAATGTTAATGTATTCGCTGTTTATCTTTTTGCCACGTTGTTCAAGTTACAATTGATGCATGCGACACAATGTTCTCTAAAAATATGGTTGATCATTGCTACCGTATTTGCAGTTTTTGTCGTTGTCAATATCCAGTTTTTACTGAGTCATTCTAACTTTACTTTTTCAACTTCATGCCATTCTTTAAAAAACTGCAGGTTGTCTGATGTTGACTTCACTGAATCAAGAGGGCTATACTAAAACACCACATAAAATAAAAATAATAGAAGTGTATTTAAATGGGTACCATCACATTGTCCTTTCCCGGGAAATGGGATGTATGATGAGTGTGCCAAAGAGAGAATGTATGCTTAAGGGCAATGAAGCCTCATATCAAGAAATGAAGGGAAATATACAAAACATTACAAGTGAACCAACTGTGCACTTATGGTACAGGTAAATAGACCTCTCAAAACATACTTCTGAATTGTCCCCAATATAAACAAATGAGAGAAACACACTATCCCAACGTCACAACCCTGCAAAGATATATGGACGCATAGAAGAAGTTGTGATGATCACACAAGTTATGACATCAAGTAGCAAAGAAAGACAGACAGACTTAGAGATATATAAAGTGAGTCAATAACTGTAACGGTTGTCTGTATAAGTGGTTTCCTAGTAGTTAATAGGAAAGTTTTTAAACGTAAATGTACAGAATTGGAATTCATTTTGTTACACCTGTAATGATGGCAACACTGTGGATGTTATGCATACCGGACGTAATGTTGTATTGCACAGCTTGTAACTTTAATATGAAATATTAGCAACATCAAGGTCACGTTCAGTAAATACTGTTTCAGCGGTGGATCAGAATCGGTTTACTCTTGAAGCGCCACTATATATCTTTATTATCATATCAGTGACCTTCAAGACTTAACTGCTTGAGAGATTTTGTCTTATCAGAAGATATTGAACAGTGTGCATCCTGGTCGTTCTCAAGATTAAGGCAGGTTTTAAAGATTGAAACAGTCCAGAAATTGAAAAAAAATAGACAAGCATGCAGATAACGTAGGGGTTATGGTTGAGAAGTTTAACCAACCCCTGCCCCTACCTCCGTCGTAGAAAGCAAGAAAATGGCATGTAGCGTTCACCATTATTAGGTGTCGTACCGATTAGAATAGGCGATTATGACATCCAACAGCTGTCTATTTTTAGTATGGTTATCGGGTCGATGTTGACACTTTTCCATGTCACGATGTGAAAATATCTAATACTTTCTCTCGCATTCCTCATCTAGATATATGTATATATTACTCTCAATCATCATGTGCCGTTTGCATATATGCTTTCCAGTCATCCCTGTCTCATAGTGAAACCCCAAAAAAATTTAAGATTGCCTTTATCTGATATTATTGAACATACATATGTGACGATATATGTAATTCTGAAGATATATGTCATTCTGAAGATATGTAATTCTGAATAACTGCTTTACTCAAGTCTGCTTGCAAGGATACATTATATGTAATTCTGAAGAACTACTTTTACTCGTCTGCTTGCAAGGATACATTATAAAGTACTGTCCAAGATCAAATAATACCACAATGTAGATAAAATCAAAGGAATATCAAGATTTAAAATCGATAACAGAACTGGAAAAAGTCGACAAGTTTGATTATCTGGGTGTAAATATAAACTGCTTAGGTGATTGTGCGATGGAAATTAGGAAAAGGTTGGCGATAGCGATAACGAAATTGAAAGAAATGTCAATTATATGGAAAACCTGTTATAAAGAAATATATGGAAAACCTGTTATAAAGAAATATATGGAAAACCTGTTATAAAGAAATATATGGAAAACCTGTTATAAAGAGACAAAAGCTATATATCTTAGATCATACATTTTTCCAGTTGCGATTTATGGCTGCGGACTTGGACTATAAATAGAACAACGGCAAAAAAGAGTATTGGTATACGAACAGAAGTGTTCTAGAACAATATGAAGAATTTCCTGGACAGAAAAGATAAGGAACATTGTGGTTTTAAGTATGCTGAATATAGAGGAAGGATGGCTGGTGAATACAATTTTATATAGAAAATTGAAATATTTCAGACATATTAAAAGGCACAATGACATGGAGAGATGCATCTTAGAGGGAAGATTTCCGGGAAGTAGAAGAAGAGGTAGACCTAGAAAGAGATGACCAGATGTCATTAAAAACTGTTATCGTTGGAGGAGGCAGGCAGACTGGCACATAATATATTCGGGTTCAGGACATCAATTGCAAAGACAACGTTCTAGAAAGAATATGTTACCTAATGGGCGGATTGACCACTGCTAGCAAAAAAATGTAAAAATCTGTCTTATATAGATCTAAATAACTCTCTTCCTCACCTCTATTGTCAGGGACATATTATACATTATTGTTTACTATAAGCTATGTGAAAATATGTGCCATTTATCTCCGAAGAACTATCTTCCTCACCTCTATTGACATGGACATAGTAACTAAAACACACATAACTTTCTAGAATAGACATACATTACTAAATTTCATATAGGGAACATAAGACCAATGTGTACGCAAGAAATAAAGTAGAGATGTTTGCAGGTGTTCAGGGGCCATTGCTTTCAATAGTGAAACGACGAAAACTAGCACTGTTCGGACATTTATGCAGGCACGATTCCTTGTCAAAAACAATACTGCAGGGAACTGTCGAGGGTGGAAGAAGCAGATGAAGACCAAAAAAAGACATGGACAGGCAACATCAAGGAATGGACAGGGCAAGTTATTTCCACACTCATCCGCATCGCTGAGGATAGAATTCGCTGGATGACTCTGTGTGCTGAGTCATCCAATATGGTACCCCTACGACCCTGAAGGGTTATGGGGTTATTGATTGATTGATACGTTACTAGAATAGAAACATATTACTAGAACATAAATATATTTTTAGAACAAACATACTTTACTAGAATGTACATATATTACTAGCGCAGACATGCATTACTAGAACTTGCATGTTACTAGAACTAACCTACATTACTAGAACAAATATATATATATATATTACTATAACATAATACATTAATGGAACAGGCACACATTACTAGAACATACATATATTACAAGAACATACACATTTTACTAGAAAACACATCATTACTAGAACAAACACACATTACTGGAACATACTTACACTACTAGAACTTGCGTACATTACGAAAATAAACTTGCACTACTAGCACTGACATCATTACTAGAACAGGCATGCATTACAAGAACATATTTACAATACTACAACAGCCATCCATTACATACATTACCAGAAAAGACATACAGTACCAGAGAATACATACATTCCTAGAATAGACATACAGTACCAGAGAATACATACATTCCTAGAATAGACATACAGTACCAGAGAATACATACATTCCTAGAATAGACATACAGTACCAGAGAATACATACATTCCTAGAATAGACATACAGTACCAGAAACGACATATATTACTAGAACAGACATATATTACTAGAACATACACGCATGTGGTTGCGTCTGTGGGTCTCACCAATGGCCCACTAGATATACCATCCATGCAACAGAAAACCATAATGGATGACATGTCGTTATATTAAGGTTATCTTCTTATAGAAGCTTCATGGCATGTCATCTATACAGTTATGCTTTTGTTTTGTTGTTGAAATGTTTTTCATGTTTACCTGAATATATATGTATGCACCCTCTATGGTTGGGATAGAGCCAGAGATGTACTGTGCAGCACTGGGGAGGAGGAAACTGACATCATTGTTTTTCCTAGGGCTGAGGCCCATCGTAGAGGCACGGTGACTCAGGACGTGACAATCCTTTTGACTTGAACATTTGATTGCATGACTGGAGCAATAGAGAAGTTCGGCTGGGCCAGTGGTAAATTGGTGGCGGGGAATGAGCACAGGGAACCGTATCTTGGCTACGGTGGCTAGGAGCAGTATATAGGTTGAGACCTACCTTCCTGGAGGTGTGATAGTTATTCTCTGGCTCTGTCCCGGGGTGGGCCGAAAATCCACAGACTTCCCAGCAATATAATGGCATTAGGTCAAAGGGCATGAGCCCATGGACCGCTTGATCAGCAACCAATCAACCAACTAGAACATACGTACACAACTAGAACAGAAATACATTACGAGAACATGCTTAAATTAATAGAACAAACATACATTACTAGAACAACTATACATTACTAGAACAACTATACATTACTAGAACAACTATACATTACTAGAACAAACATACATTACTAGAACATAATTACACTCTAGAACAAACATATAGTATTATCCTATCGAGGCCATCACCGCGCAGAGGTGATGGGGCTTAGTTCAGCCATCAGGTGCTGGAAACTAAGACTGGTCGGGCAGTCCCACTCGAGCAGGACCATAGTCCTGCCCAAGTAAGCAGAGTGCTGAAGACGGAGACATCAGCCAAAAGGTGCACAGATAATCAGGATGCCACGCACAAAACACAATGGAAACATGTCTATATCTATAAATAGTTATAGTGCCTGCCCTGTGGCGGACGTTCAGGCAGGGACGGTGCCGGACCCTATACCTCGAAAGGGCCCAAACTCAGTTACTGGAAGTCCTTCTCAATTGCCCCGAGGAGCCAGGAGGCAAGTGAATAGAGCTACTGGCCAAACAAACAAACGACCAATAAAAATAATGCACTGGAATGCTGAGGGTGTCAACAGTAAAAGAGATGGATACAGCAAAAAATTGGAACTTGAAAATGTCCTCAGTGAAGAACAAGTTAGTATATGCTGTATCCAAGAAACACACCTCAGCAGTGACATAGCCTTCAAAATCAGAGGCTACCAGCGCTACCGGTCTGACAGAAAGGACAGGCGAAAGGGTGGAATTCTGACACTTGTTAAATACTCGTACAATATCAGCGCATGTCAGCTGGAAGAATATATGGAAGGGGCAGAATACCAGATGCTCCACCTAAAAACAGACAGTGCAGAATTCCATCTCCTGAACTACTACTGCCCAAATGATAAACCATTGGCACTAGACACAATTCCAGAAAAAGAGAGACTTATGGTGTGTGGTGACTTCAACAGCCACTCTCAGAGCTGGGGCTACGATCATATCGACAAGAGAGGTGAGGAACTTGAGAGCTGGCAGGATGAAAATAATCTCATCCTTATTAACCAGCCAGCAAACTCACCAATCTTCTTCTCGAGAGCATGACACACCACCTCTACACCAGACCTGGCATTTCACTCACCAGGCTTGGAATGGAACATCACACGTGTTGTTGGAAAGCAGCTTGGAGGTAGTGACCACCTACCAGTATTTCTGGAAATCAACAATGAATTTACCAAGGACAGCAGCACGCTCACTATGTGGAACTATAAAGGACATGAACTTGGACAAAGACATCAATAGAGCAGTGAGTGAATTTAATAGATGTATACTACATGCTGCTAGTAAAACCATACCCAGAGGGGCACGCAAAAACTACAAACCCTACTGGAATTATGAACTGGAAAAGCTGCAAAATGAGATGGAAACATCTAGACAGAGACTGAGAACAGACCTAGCCAAGAACATCACAATAAATATCAGCAAACAAAGGCTAAATTTCAAAGAGCCAAGTTACAAGCCAGACGGAGCAGCTGGAAAGAAAAAAATAGAGTCGCTGAACCTAGAGATACTAGGACATTATGGAAACTTGTAAAACAACTAAATGATGAAGATACAGGAAGAAATACCAGGATCACAATTTATAAAGATAGAAACATTTTATCAGGTAAACATGCAGCTGATTACTTTGCAGATTCCTTTGCAGAAGACAATAACGTCAAAGTCAGCCCAGACAAACAACAGGAGGTTCGAGAGAACCAGCAAAACATTGGACAAGGCGAACCTATACCTGAAGTCATGAAGGCACCAATCACACTGTGAGAACTGGAGCATGCAATCTCCAAATTGAAAATGAAAAAGTCCACTGGAGCTGATGGAGTGTCCAATGAAATGATTAGAAACCTGGGAATTGCAGCAAGAGCAAAGCTACTGCAGATCTTTAACACAAGCTGGTCCACAGGTAATGTACCACAGGCGTGGAGAGAAGCAATAATGATACCACTCCTCAAATCAGGAAAAGATGGCAACACAGTCTCCAACTACAGGCCCATCAGCCTCACAAGCTGTCTATGTAAGACAATGGAGCGCATTATCAATCTTAGGATGCAGTGGTACCTTGAAAGTGAAAACCTTCTGGTATCACAGCAAGCAGGTTTCAGACAGTGCTACTCTACTGAAGATCAAGCAACCTACCTCTCTCAAGAGATTGAGGATGCCTTCCAAGAACAGAAACTGGTACTAGCAGCATGGATAGACCTCAGGAAAGCATTTGATAAGGTCTGGAAAGAAGGGCTCCTAAAGAAATTGCGAAATTGCAGGGTTAGCTCAAGTATGTACAAATGGGTAAAAGCATACCTGCATAATAGAAGAGCCAGGGTACAATTAGATGGTCGCAAGAGCAAGAAAGTTCTACTTCGTCATTGAGTCCGCCAAGGAGGAGTTCTGTCACCCACACTTTTCTTGGTTTACATCAATGACCTAGTTGCTGAACTACCACACGGGATCAAAGTGGCAATGTATGCTGACGACCTGGTTATCTGGTGAACGGAATAACATGCAACAGTGGACACTAAACAAATACAAAGAGCTATCAATGGCCTAACCTTATGGGCAAATAAATGGTGCGTCAGCATCAACACAGATAAGTGCAGCACTACACTTTTTACCCTCTCACCAAAACAAAAAGTTGGTCACATCAAGATAGACGGAGAGCTCTTGAAAGAAGACAAACAACCAACATACCTCGGAGTTACTTTTGATGATAAGATGACATGGAAGCAGCACATAAACAAAGCAACAACAAAAGCCAGGAGGAAGCTAGCTATCCTGAGAAAACTAAGTGGAACCACATGGCGAGCCAGTGGAAATATACTCAGTAAAGTTTACCAGCAAGGCATAAGACCACACCTGGAATATGGTTCAGCTGCGTGGTGTCCTGCATCAAATACCACATTACAAGATCTGGATAAAGTGCAAAACCAGTCACTTAGAATAATGTTAGGAGCAATGTAATCAACACCCATAGCAGAGATGCAGAAAATGGGAAGAATGCAAACACTTGGCAAACGCAGAGACACAAAAGTACTAATTCAAGCAGAAAAGTTCCAGTGTATGCCAAGTCATCCAATGAAGGAAAGATTAAAAAATCTAGCAATGGGGCGACTGAAAAGAAGCAGCTTTATCCATCAAGCTAAACGACTCCGTAGACATCTTACAGACCTACCTGAAGTTGACAGCCCCTTAAGGTCTGTACCAGAACAAACCCCGTGGAGTGAAAGCCATGGAATGCCAATGTACATTCAGACCCATGTGAAAGGAATACTAAGCGAGGACGAACAGAACAGTGTGCAGCGAATGACAGTCACCCTCAGTTTCCTGGATGAGGAATATCCACAAGATATATGGTTCAGAGTGTACACAGATGCGTCAGCACAGAATGCTGTGAGGAATGGAGGTGCAGGTGTATATATAGAATATCCACACAAGCCTAGAGATACAATCAGAACACCGACGGTAAAATTCTGCAATAATTATGATGCTAAAGAACTGCTGAACTCCAACTCTGGCCTACAGCCTGTGGTATTCCTGACAGATGCAAGGTCAGTTCTTCAAGCTCTCCAGTCTGGAAAACTAACAGACTTGAAAAAACTACTTAGCGAATTGTCTTACCAGTATAGAGTAACCATGCAGTGGATACCCTCTCACTGTGGAATACCAGGAAATGAAAAAGCAGACAAACTGACTAAGGAAGGTGCTGCCGAAGACCAACCAGATATACCAATCACCTACCATCAGAAAAAACAGATGATGAAGTCAATAAAAAAGCCACAAACACCAACACAAGATGACTATCACATTATGAACAGATCAAAACAAGTTATAATTCTACGTCTCAGAACAGGACACAACCGACTCCGCAGTCACATGTATACAAAGTTCAAGATTGGCAACACGGCCATGTGGACAGGCAGCACAGAGTGCCAAACATATACTTCAAGAGTGTTCTGAGCATGAAACGCTGAGGCAGACATATTGGCCAGAGGAAACAACACTGGAATCAAAGCTCTATGGCACACTGTATGAACTACAGAGGACAGTGAGTTTTATTAAGGAGACAGAATTACAGATATAGACATGTTTCAAGTGAACGAAAGAAGAAGAAGAATATAGTATTAAAATTATTTGGAGTTACTTTTATAAAAGAAATTCACTGATTGAACATCATTTGACCTATCTAAGGTTTGACCACCTAGTCATTAACATTTCGTGGTTACCTGGAATGTGCTCACCTCATGATTCGTGAGGTCATGAAAGAGGTCAAGGTCAAAAACACATTTTTGGTAATAACTGGTGACAGAATCATAAGAATATCGCGGGTGTGTGCTCAGCGCTAAACTATCTGACCATATTATTGATTCTCTATACAAGATTGTGATAAATTAGTTCAAAATAAAATGAGCAATTATGGCTCTAATCATTATGGAACAACGAAATTTCATGAATTGACGCTTACAGACTGGACAATCATAAAGTGTAGTGGCCAGACACTTTAATGTAGAAACACCGTTAGTAATACCACCATTAGTCACAAAACATCATAACAACTAGATACAGTGACAGACGACATTTCGACTAAACAGACTTCATCAGGACAAACAAAAGAACACAAAAGAAATCTTACATAGAGATTAACATAGTTATGAAAGGAAAGAAAGACAAGAAGAGAAAGACAAAATCGAATGACGGAGAAGCAAATATGGAGCAGCATGACAAGGAAAAAGAGGATGTGGGGAGAAGATAGTGGTAAGAAAGGAGGGGACAGTGCACAGAAAAAAGTGAAAAATGACAATAGATAAGATATAATAGCAAGTAAAATAAGAAACATTAAAACACTTATCTCAAAAAGTGACACGGGCAAACAATCATAATGTAAGAGAAGAGCAAATGAAGATGGTACGCAAGATCAAATGAGAGAAAGAGAGAGAGAGAGACAAAAGCGGCAAGAACAGACTGAAAAAGAAAAACCCGCAGAGCACCTATAACTAAAGAGTAGTCGGAAAATATTGAACAATGGAGAGAGACGTGTAATAGGAGCACATGATAGTAGTAGGAGAGTACAGTGAGGATACATACAGGTTAGATGAGCTAAATATTAGAAATAAAATGTTAACAGAAACAGGTAACTTAGCTCGATATGTCCTGTCCAGCTGAGATACTGGAAACAAATGGAC
The DNA here is from genome assembly GCA_034231615.1 of Meghimatium bilineatum. Taxonomy (NCBI): domain Eukaryota; kingdom Metazoa; phylum Mollusca; class Gastropoda; order Stylommatophora; family Philomycidae; genus Meghimatium; species Meghimatium bilineatum. The sequence continues at coordinate 166,417 of CM067314.1, forward strand.
AAAACACGCAGGACTAAAAGTCGAAAGTGGACAATAATGGCCGGTTAATGGACAGAGCCCAAGTATCGAGCTGGCCAGGTGGTAAATGAAGAGAAAAGCAGACGTAGACCCGTTTCCCACAATTAAAAAGACGCGAAAGGCAAGAAATAAATCCCCATGTATGAAGAAGCAATAAAAACTAGACATAAACTAGATAAACACAAGCAAGGACTAAAGAGAACGAGTGGCAAACAAAAACCTAAGCGTAAGGCAGGGACGTAGAAGCTAGAGGCGAAGGTGGGGTAAGTTTAAATCCATGAGCGGAACCAAATGGCCTATAGAAAGCCTATATAACCAGACAGAAACAGATGAGAGGAGGGAATAAAGAGACGAGGAAGAAGAAGAGTAAGTGGTAGGTAAACGTGAGCCCCGAAATGAAGATATGTCACGGAAGAAATGTGGAGATGAGAAGGTCGCCACAGAGACGCAAGGAGGTCACAGCTGGGGAGGGTGGCGGTCGCTATCACGGAAAAGGGGGTGGTAAGAAGGTATCAAGCTGATATAGAGAAACCTGGGAAGAAGGTGCCGAGGAAAGGGCACCGGTGTAGGTGGAGAATACAGAGACAGGGAACGAAGGTCGTGACGGAAGGAGGAGACCTGGAACTGCAGCAAAGTATGGGAAATTGAATGGCGCAAGAGGAAGAAGGGTAGCGGTTCGTCGTAGATGACTAATGAGTGTCATCAGGCCACCATGTCGTGGTCAGAGGAGGTCAGTGTGGCAGAAGTCCGAATGAAATAAAATGGAAGATGGACCAAGGTCATAACCGCAACGACAAGTACATTTTGGTCCAGCTGTTGGGTAATGAGACCGGTAGAATATACCGAAGATACAATCTTTGCTGCAGTTGGATACTGTCCAGCTCGATACTTGGGCTCTTGTCTATTAACCGGCCATTATTGTCCACTTTCGACTTTTAGTCCTGCGTGTTTTGTCCATTTGTTTCCAGTATCTCAGCTGGACTGGACATATCGAGCTAAGTTACCTGTTTCTGTTAACATTTTATTTCTAATATTTAGCTCATCTAACCTGTATGTATCCTCACTGTACTCTCCTACTACTATCATGTGCTCCTATTACACGTCCCTTTCCACTGTTAAATATTTTACACTACTCTTTAGTTATATGTGATCTGTGGTTTTTCCTTTTCCAGTATGTTCTTGCCGCTTTTGCCTCTTTCTCACCCTTCTCTCCCTCGCTCTCTCTCTCTCTCTCATCTGATCTCTTGTACCATCTACATTTGCTCTTCTCTTACATTATGATTGTTTGTCTGTAATTTTCATCACATGTGCCACTTTTTGAGATAAGTATTTTAATATATCTTATTTTACTTGCTATTATATCTTATTTATTTTATCTTACCACTTGTTCTGTGCACTCTCCCCTCCTTACGTACCACTATCTTATCCCAACACAATCTTCTTCCCTCTCATGCTAATCCATCGTTTCTTCCTCCGTCATTCGCTATTGTCCATTTCTTCTTTTCTTTGCTACCCATCATAACCATGTTTGTCTCTATGCAAGATTTCTTTTACTGTTTTCTTTTTTTGTGACCTGGTGAAGGGTTTTAGTCGAAACGTCGTATGTCCCTGTATCTCGTTGTTAAGCAGTTTTATGACTTAATTTTGAATACTTACACCTATTTCTGTTCATCTTGATATTTGCCCTGTGTTTCCCCGGCACCCACATCTTCTTTAAGGTTGTTGCGCTACACTGAAGAATTTATCCGTAGAAGCACCGTTAGTCGCCTGTGTTGGCGAATTCATTATACTGATTCTTGGCAGACCGGTCACTAATTGGAAATCCCAGACTCATTTCTGCCAAAGACCGCTTGATACGACTGCGCCACCTCAGGAATGGATTTGCAAATGGTAAAGCAAAAAGAATTAAACTGTTTACTGAAAACAATTACCTTGCATTTGAATACAAATATATAAAAAAGTATATAAAACAAAAAAAACAATACAATAAACTACACAGGACAAATCTGAACGTATCGGTCCAAATGGGACCTTTTTCAAGAGACATATAACTAATAAACTCAACAATAATAAACGAAATAGATGACTGAAATTGTATAAAGCCATGAATGCATTTGCATCTGCGTCTTCCACAATCCAGTCAATGGCAGGAGCTCGTCGAATTTAAGATCATACGGTCGGGAACCGGCTGCAAGACGCTGGTCTTTGGGCTAGAAGACCCTACATAGGTCCTGTTCTTACGCACCGGCATCGTCAGAACCGAATGCAGTGGACGAACCAGCATCGTCAATGGACCGTTGGGAATAAATGGAGACTAGTTTGGTTTAGTGATTAATCAATGCTTGTGCTCCAGGGGCACGACAATCAGAAGAGTACACGAGAACTACGCCCATAATTGCGTTGATTAGGCTCCTCCACATGCTTGTGGCGGTGCACTGATATTGTGTGCGATCCACTTCATTAGAAGAAGTGACATGGTGCAAATTGAGAAGCCTGATTGCAGAACCATATATTGCTGTAATTGTTCTTCCTCGGGTATTTTTTTGATTTTAGCTACACAAGAGTCGATATTTCAGCTTGATAACGATGTACCTCATGTGGTACAACTCACAATCCAGTTCCTCGCTGACAACCACGTCTAGACCATTTCATGGCTAGTCATATCATGAAACATGAACCAAATAGAATATTTATGCGATGAACTCGACAGACGACTCCGCCAGTGAGACATGGCTCCAACTAATCTCCGACAGTTCTATCTTGCACTGCGGTAATAATGGGCAGCCATCCCAAAACGACATATTCAACTAATCGGATCCATGTTATTGAGATTTCTTTCTCTGGTAGAGGCAAGAGAAGGTCATACACGTTACTGAAACAGAGGTCTTAGTCATAAAGAAGGAAAGACCAAACCAAATTTAATGAACATTATTTCATTGCTCTGAAAGTCTGAAATGTACTTCGTACCAAGGTTCAAACAATAATTCCGTAAAATAAAATGTTGGTACACGTATGAAATTTTAGGTCATTAGTGTCCACTGCAATAATAATGCGTTAATGTGTTATATAAATTTTATGTCATTAGTGTCCACTGCAATAATAATGCGTTAATATGTTATATAAATTTTATGTCATTAATGTCCACTGCAATAATAATGCGTTAATTTGTTATATAAATTTTATGTCATTAATGTCCACTGCAATAATAATGCGTTAATTTGTTATATAAATTTTATGTCATTAATGTCCACTGCAATAATAATGCGTTAATTTGTTATATAAATTGTATGTCAATAATGTCCACTGCAGTAATAATGCGTTAATTTATTATATAAATTTTATGTCATTAGTGTCCACTGCAATAATAATGCGTTAATTTGTTATATAAATTGTATGTCATTAGTGTCCACTGCAATAATAATGCGTTAAATTGTTATATAAATTTTAGGTCATTAGTGTCCACTGCAATAATAATGCGTTAATTTGTTATATAAATTGTATGTCATTAGTGTCCACTGCAATAATAATGCGTTAATTTGTTATATAAATTTTAGGTCATTAGTGTCCACTGCAATAATATTGCGTTAATTTGTTATATATATTGTATGTCATTAGTGTCCACTGCAATAATAATGCGTTAATTTGTTATATAAATTTTAGGTCATTAGTGTCCACTGCAATAATAATGCGTTAATTTGTTATATAAATTGTATGTCATTAGTGTCCACTGCAATAATAATGCGTTAATTGTTATATAAATTTTTGGACATTAAAGAAGAGGCATTACTAGAACAGACAATAAAACTATTTTAAAAAGTGTATTCTTCTGTGTTCATCATCAAACTCCTGCACGTTAGAAGACTATATGTCTACGTGTAAGTAAATATGTCTTACACATTCCTACCACTACATATGTCTACGTGTAAGTAAATATGTCTTACACATTCCTACCACTACATATGGCTACGTGTAAGTAAATATGTCTTACACATTCCTACCACTACATATGTCTACGTGTAAGTAAATATGTCTTACACATTCCTACCACTACATATGTCTACGTGTAAGTAAATATGTCTTACACATTCCTACCACTACGTATGTCTACGTGTAAGTAAATATGTCTTACACATTCCTACCACTACGTATGTCTACGTGTAAGTAAATATGTCTTACACATTCCTACCACTACGTATGTCTACGTTTAAGTAAATATGTCTTATACATACCTACCACTAACTATCTCTGTATGTAAGTAAATACGTCCTACACTCTTATTTGTATCTTGTTATATAGCACAGGATACAGTCAGGAGAACGGAATATATGGTTTTCATGTTTGTATCGTGACTACGATACATGCGTATTTCGAGAACGCAGCATTAGACTTCAGTATGGATTCATCAGACTTCAGTATGGCTTCCCTAGACTCCACTATGGCTTCATTAGTGTTCAGTATTGCTTCATAATATTTCAGTATTGCTTCATCACATTTCAGTATGGCTTCTTTTTCTTTACAATTGTGGGTCTCCACGGGATGGGGCATGACTAAGAGGTTAGAGGGTTGGTCTCACACTAGTGAGGTCTAGAAGTCGATCGCCGGTAAGAGCTGGTGTTTTTTTCTGTCGTATGGTAAATTAAAAACTCACCCTGTACATGACGTGACGACAGCATCACACAGCTACAAATCCCTTCCTGCAACACCTTAACGGGAGACATGCAGTATTTGACAGTTACGGGATGGGAAAACCAACCTGCCCATAAAAGCCTCCTGGCGTGTATCTTATGATAATTATGACATATAACCGTGTCGCTATTGTTATATGTATAACATATAACCATGTCGCTATTGTGATATCTATAACATATAACTGTGTCGCTATTGTTATATGTATAACATATAACCATGTCGCTATTGTTATATGTATAACATATAACCATGCCGCTATTGTTATATGTATGTGTGACAGATAACCGGTAGACAATTTTATGACATGCGTTATAGATAGCGTTGTCACACATGTTATCATATTCGTTACAGATAACAGTATCGATATTGTTATAACATGCGAGGAGATTACCACTTAGCTATTGTATACCTACATATATATATATAATATAAAATACACGCACAGAGCATCGATTTAGTTAGCTGTTTAGTGTAGATTGAGAAAAATGATATAACTATTAAGCTGCAATATTATCATTAAAGATTTCCTATGCCACATTGAAACCATGTTTTATGAAACCATGTTTTATGACTTTGCGTTAAAATTTAGAAGCAGTGTTATCTTTACAGACTGATTGTCCGCACTTTAAGCTCTAGATTATAGTGTACAGATTGTCCGCACTTTAAGCTCTAGAGTATAGTGTACTGAGTGTCCGCACTAAGCTCTAGAATATAGTGTACTGAGTATCCGCACTAAGCACTAGAGTATAGTGTACATATTGTCCGTACTTTAAGCTCTAGAGTATAATGTACAGATTGTCCGCAATTTAAGCGCTAGAGTATAGAGTACTGAGTGTCCGCACTAAACTCTAGAGTATAGTGTACATATGAAGACTTAACTAGTTCAATTATCTGACTATATCAATCAACTACTTACATATCTTGAAATCAATATTTTTCTGCAGAATAAACTAGACAACAATACAAGAAAATTCATATTTACTGTATATCTTTAGATTCATTAATTCATGTTTGGTACATATCTGTTTATACACTGTATCTCCAAGCGTGTCACGACTACACGTTCACACATATATGTCCATATTGACACACTGAGATCTACAGAGCTTTAGAAGATGTACAGATAAACTAGTGTATTGTGGTTTTATTTCCCTTTCATCTCCGTTGTCAGTATCACAAATCAAAGAGAATGTCTGCATAATCATCAATGACTGGAAAAATGCACTTGTGTGAACCTGACGTCGTGGATTGAGAACGAATTTCGGAGAGTGCTGATAAAATACGTTGGAGACGTAGAGGTGTGAGTTAATTGTTTACGAGGTTCCCTATATGATCCCCGACTCTCTCAGTGGAGCTGAACGTCGTTTGCTGAGAGTACCAAACACATCACGTAACTCAAAAATGTGGTAAAGATTTTGACAAAACATGGTGGCAACGCTGAAAGAAAACTGTCGCCCACTGACATCTGTTATACGGCATATTCTACAAGTAATGACTGAATAATGATGAGAGATTAACAAAATAGATGTAAATGATACATTCTCAAAGAATGTATCACCAAGACGGGAAACAGAGGATGTTGGAGGTCAGTTGCAACCATCCTACGAGTGGAGACGACACTATTTTTGAAGAGTAATACAATTCAGACAGAGATGTGCTTTAAAAATGCAATTCACATTGTTTGTGTGGGTATGTTGGTCTCACTCACATGGTTTGCGTGGGTCTGACTCACATAGTGTGCGTGGGTATGTGGGTCTCACTCACATGGTTTACGTGGGTATGTGGGTCTCACTCGCATGGTTTGCGTTTGGCTGTGGGTCTCACTCGCATAGTTTGCGTGGGCATGTTAGTCTCACTCGCTTGGTTTGCGTGGGTTTGTGGGTCTCACTCGCATGGTTTGCGTGGGTATGTGGGTTTCACTCGCATGGTTTGTGTAGATCTCTCTCAGTAGGTAACCAGTCTGCTCTGGCCGAGAAATTAACAACTGCAGCGCATCAAATACAAAAACACAAAACCGACATGCACAATACACGACACAGCACCATCACAAACACAAGCACTAAAACGTTAAAAAGCCAGATAACCTTGTAGGGAGAATCAGCGGAGCAAAGATTTCCATAAAACAAAGTCTTCGCTTAACATCCTACAACTGAACATTTGTGGTATAACAACAACAAAATTAGAACTTGCACATTTACTACACACTCACAAGATGCACGTGGCCCTCTTACTGGAGACTATACACAATATATGTCAGGATATACCAGCTATGCCTGCACGTGTACCAACTGCCGAGGCATAATTACCTATATCAGGAATGGCATTCAGGGACATGCCAACCAGCTAACAGCCCATCCCATAGACATGCAGAAGTGGATCATCTGACACACTGGTGGAAAATATACAATCTACACCATATACAACCCACCACAGACAACATGCAATTTACCGGGAAAATATACAACACCAATATTAAAAAAAAATAATACTTGCTGACGACTTTAATGACCAATCACCCAGATGGGCTTAGCAGAACCGCAATAGGACATGAAGATATATAGAGAAGTTCTGTGAAACAACAAACCTCTCAGTCCTTCGAGATACAAAGTTAAACGAACACTTTTGCACATGAGCCATCCATATTTCAGTCGAACTGAATTTATCTGTTCCTCTGATGTAATAGACTCTTGCTCTCTATAAATACTTGGTGACATCGGAAGTCACTACATACTGTATACCAACTACACCCAACACAGCATATTTCAAACAGAAAACTCGATGGAATTTTGAAAAGACAGATTGGAAACATCTGATTTCTTGTTGTGTAATATCAACAGCAGTGACGGAGAAACATTTACTGCTAATGTAACAAAAACTATCCTCATTCAACATCACAAAGAATCGCAAAGATCAGTAGGAAATCGTACAAGCCATTCTACAACAAAGAAATGCAAGCTCTTTCCATGAGAGGAGAAAACAAGACAACCCGTAAGATCCCATTTTCACAAGAAGCAAAAATATTTTACAATAAACGATGAACTGAAAAAGTAAAATTAATAGTGAAGAAGGACACACATGATCAATGGGCAGAAAACATGGACTAACTTAGATCTAAGGAAAGATGGTAGTAAGGCGTGGGCGCTGAACAACAATATGTCTGTACAATTAAAGAAGAACAAACGATAAACCTGTCATAGATGGAAACAGAGCAATCACCACAGATCAGAAAAAGCAGAACACTTTAATCACATTTTTGCCAGAACAGGTTCAAATTATAAGCGCATCCATATTTTAAGATGACTTCAATATGCAGGAACATCGTGGCAGCAGTGTCAGCGGTCAGTTGCATGGGCTCATTCATTGGAACAAGACATTAAATATCTTGTGATAATCTTTGATAGAAGTCTCTCATTCAACAAACGAACCAGTTATGATTCTGAAGGCTAAACGAGGGATCAGTGCTATCACGGTTATGGCGACCTTCGGCATGCAACAATGGGTACTGTTTCTGCTTCTACACGTGATGGTGAAATCTGTCATAGATTAAGACCTGGGCCTACTAACAATCTCACAGACAGAAGTCGATAGATTGGCAAAAATCCAAAATGTGGCAATGAGAGCGGTACTGTGGTGTACTAGAGATACACCCATCTCTGCTATGAGAATTTTGCTTGATATCCCCAGCATTAGAGTGCGACATCAGGTAGCACAGGAGGTTAGGTCGTACCTTAAAGTTACAGAGTACAACCACCACCAATTACACCAACGTCTAGATGAGTCAAAGGGAATAGGAATTAAGCATGGCAGATCATGGGTGGCAGAGATTGAAAACACATTGCAAAGACTTTGTGAATTTGAAGAAATTGTAATGGGCAGCGAATGAGTAGAGGTAGACACTGAAAATAAATCACTGACAAAAGTAGTAATACAACTAGATAATGCGTGTTCTTAATGGGCGGGTGTCAGAGCCCAGGTTACAGTTCATGAATTCGCCCAGCTAAACTCGAAACCACAAGATAATATTACATACACGTATAGCTCAATTAACAGAAATACAGATAAAAGCGGTCATCATAGACAGGAAGATCACAACAATTGTCATCACAGGTAATAACATCACAACAATTGTCATCACAGGTAATAACATCACAACAATTGTCATCACAGGCAGTAACATCACAACAATTGTCATCACAGGTAATAACATCACAACAATTGTCATCACAGGTAATAACATCACAACAATTGTCATCACAGGCAGTAACATCACAACAATTGTCATCACAGGTAATAACATCACAACAATTGTCATCACAGGCAGTAAGATTATACCAAATTGTTATCACAGGCAGTAAGATCATACCAAATTGTTATCACAGGCAGTAAGATCATACCAATTTGTTATCACAGGCAGTAAGATCATACCAAATTGTTATCACAGTCAGTAAGATCATACCAAATTGTTATCACAGGCAGTAAGATCATACCAAATTGTTATCACAGGCAGTAAGATCATACCAAATTGTTATCACAGGCAGTAAGATCATACCAAATTGTCATCACAGGCAGTAAGATCATACCAAATTGTCATCACAGGCAGTAAGATCTCAAAAATTGTCATTACAGGCAGTATGATTTAAACAACTGTCACCACAGGAAGTAGGATTTACAAAACTGTCACCACAAACATCTACCGATCTGTCTGCCTGTCTGTCTATCTACCTTTCTAGCTAATATATCTAACTATATATTTATAGGACGCGTCCTTTGCAGAACGTCGCCCTCAGTACCATTCTGTAAACCTCTCGCTACTGTGCAATCTGTCCAGTCTCTTTCAGTGTCATGTTGAGAAAGTCTTTGACATGTTGAGAAAGTCTTCGACATGTTCAGAAAGTCTTCGACATGTTCAGAAAGTTTTCGATAATCTTTATCATAGTCTCAGGAAAATGTTGAAAAAAAATTATAGGAATTTATTTAAGTGCAAAAGCACCTGGTCGCAGAATGTCAAATCAACAAAGAGAGTTTTATCTTTTCGAAATACAGACACAGATATACTAACATACAGACATATATATACACTAACATACAGACATATATATACACTAACATACAGACATATATATACACTAACATACAGACAGATATATAAACTAACATACAGACATACGTCTAGATACACCAACATTCACTCATTAATTTGTTCATTTTCCTTTGTCGCTGAAGTTAGAGCATAGGGCTGAGGTCAGATATCTCCAATTCTTCCTGTTCAAAGTTATTCTGTGCTGTTCCGGAATACTATGAATATTTTATGTTTTACTTTCTCTAAGTATTGTTTTTCTGTGTGTTTCTTTTGGTTTACGCCCGGCTCTTTTGCCTGTAAGTATCCATTCAAGAGATTGGTGGTGTATTATGTTGATGTCTGAACGTAGGACATACCTAATGTAGGACCATCAGACAGATATACATATAGAAATACCAACATGCAAACATACATACAGATACACCATTATGCAGACATGCATATAGATACACCAACATGTATCTAAACCCTTAATACGTCAGGGCAATATGGGCATCATAATTTGAGCATCCACACACACACACATAGTCCTCCAACGATTTATATCTTTAAAAATGTTTTCTTTTGAAAACAAATGCCTGCTGAATGTTTAGTTGAGTGACTTTAAATCTAACACTACTATAAGAGAGGAAAGCAAACAAACCTATATATCTTCCTTCATTAGACAAAGGCGTTGGACTTACATCGGCCATGTTCTCAGAATAAACAGCCTAAGAATTCCCCAGCAGTCACTGTATTTGTTGCCACCCGGAGTAAGAAAAAGAGGGAGACCAGAGAAACTCTACGAAAAATCATTAATAGAGATGGCATGTCAATGAAACTAAACAACACGCAAGAATTGAAAGATTTGACCACACAAAGACAGACATGGAAAGCTATGGTTTCTGCCCTATGCGCCGCCTATGGCCCTGGAGGAACATAAAATAACATAATGTGGACGAGTGAGGGAAAATGTGTCTTGTCAATTCCTTAATATTGTATGTATGTATGCTTTTATGTGTTCCTATCTGCTTCTTCCACATTCGAAGGTTTCATGTAGTATTGCGTTTGCCAAGGAATCATGTCGGCATACATGTCTAAACGATACACCAATATACATAGAGGCAGGCAGTCAGAAAGAGACACACCTATAGACAGACAGGCAGTGGGTGGGTAGATGGGTAGGTAGGTAAGAACTCAGGTATCTAGCTAGGTCGGTATATCCATTTATGCATGAATGAATTATATATGTATATTTTACAGTTTATCATATATGAATCATCTCTTATGATAAACCCGCAGACAAGTACGATCACAGAGCAATTGCGATATGATAGAAACGCCAAGTAACATCAAGGGTGGAGTGATTGTAATATAAACGCCCGCAGCACTGAAGCTGACGAAGCAGAAATACAATGTGTTGCCAACATGACAGAACGGTAGAAACGCATACATATATTTATTTTCACATTTGTGCCACCTGGCTCATTAGATTCGGCCTCAGGTTTGAACTGTTTAGTCACGCTTGAACAAACAAAACGTATGGAATAGCACATATTTGAAAAGATTGTTATCATTCACTAAAAACAGTAGCTGTTTTTTTTTTAGATATTCAAACTAGAACAGTCGCTCTGCAAAATGGGCTTCTGGGAATCACATTGCTCACGTTTGATGTCCACTTTATGTGATCAAGACATATTTGCAAGAACAAACATTCATAAACTGATTGCTGTATTCCTTATAAAAGTGGTTGACAATGCGTAGAGCATTGCCTTCGCTGTAGTTCAGTTATCCCATATGTACCTCGTCACTTGTAATAAATGAACATACTACCTGCCAGACTGCTACTCATGGGACGTAACTTAGTAGAATTAAACTATGAACCCAGCGATATTCGCAGAAAAAATTTATTTTGTAAACAAGACGAGCAGGATTTGAACTCACGACCACACATCTAACATATTAACATCTTAAGCGATATTCCCTCATTTCTTAGTACTTACGTAGAACACAAGATGTAATGTAATCTTACTTACGTAGAACACAAGATGTAATGTAATCTTACGTAGAACACAAGATGTAATGTAATCTTACTGGTCGACTGCTAACACATTAGCTCTGTCGGATTCTAACGCGAAAATAATACACACAACAATACACAGGCCATGCTTATACAAATAACAGCATACAATCGACGTCTCTACTAAAACGCCTTTATCACGATAACAAACACATAGTTCACGTGATGAACATGACTGCAGCATGACTGCGAACTTCTCTCGCCAAAATTTATTTAAGTACACACTGAACTATTTTTCCGACATGTTATACCGTGTGACATATTTCCAACATGTTATACCGTGTGACATATTTCCAACATGTTATACCGTGTGACATATTTCCAACATGTTATACCGTGTGACATATTTCCGACATGTTATACCGTGTGACATATTTTCGACATGTTATACCATGTGACATATTTCAAGTCAAGAATGTTACTTTTATTTGCTAAGGATTGCATTATTATGCTGTGTTATGCTATGTTCTTGGGCGTGCGAAATAAATATTATGTAACCTTGTATAGTGTAACTATTCACACATTATGTAACCTTGTATAGTGTAACTATTCACACATTATGTAACCTTGGATAGTGTAACTATTCACACATTATGTAACCTTGTATAGTGTAACTGTTCACACATTATGTAACCTTGTATAGTGTAACTATTCACACATTATGTAACCTTGGAGAGTGTAACTGTTCACACATTATGTAACCTTGTATAGTGTAACTATTCACACATTATGTAACCTTGTATAGTGTAACTGTTCACACATTATGTAACCTTGTATAGTGTAACTGTTCACACATTATGTAACCTTGTATAGTGTAACTATTCACACATTATGTAACCTTGTATAGTGTAACTATTCACACATTATGTAACCTTGTATAGTGTAACTGTTCACACATTATGTAACCTTGTATAGTGTAACTGTTCACACATTATGTAACCTTGTATAGTGTAACTATTCACACATTATGTAACCTTGTATAGTGTAACTGTTCACACATTATGTAACCTTGTATAGTGTAACTATTCACACATTATGTAACCTTGTATAGTGTAACTATTCACACATTATGTAACCTTGGATAGTGTAACTATTCACACATTATGTAACCTTGTATAGTGTAACTGTTCACACATTATGTAACCTTGTATAGTGTAACTATTCACACATTATGTAACCTTGTATAGTGTAACTGTTCACACATTATGTAACCTTGTATAGTGTAACTATTCACACATTATGTAACCTTGTATAGTGTAGCTATTCACACATTATGTAACCTTGTATAGTGTAACTGTTCACACATTATGTAACCTTGTATAGTGTAACTATTCACACATTATGTAACCTTGTATAGTGTAACTGTTCACACATTATGTAACCTTGTATAGTGTAACTATTCACATATTATGTAACCTTGTATAGTGTAACTGTTCACACATTATGTAACCTTGTATAGTGTAACTGTTCACACATTATGTAACCTTGTATAGTGTAACTATTCACACATTATGTAACCTTGTATAGTGTAACTATTCACACATTATGTAACCTTGTATAGTGTAACTATTCACACATTATGTAACCTTGTATAGTGTAACTATTCACACATTATGTAACCTTGGATAGTGTAACTATTCACACATTATGTAACCTTGTATAGTGTAACTATTCACACATTATGTAACCTTGTATAGTGTAACTGTTCACACATTATGTAACCTTGTATAGTGTAACTATTCACACATTATGTAACCTTGTATAGTGTAACTATTCACACATTATGTAACCTTGTATAGTGTAACTATTCACACATTATGTAACCTTGTATAGTGTAACTGTTCACACATTATGTAACCTTGTATAGTGTAACTATTCACACATTATGTAACCTTGGATAGTGTAACTGTTCACACATTATGTAACCTTGGATAGTGTAACTATTCACACATTATGTAACCTTGTATAGTGTAACTATTCACACATTATGTAACCTTGGATAGTGTAACTGTTCACACATTATGTAACCTTGTATAGTGTAGCTATTCACACATTATGTAACCTTGGATAGTGTAACTATTCACACATTATGTAACCTTGTATAGTGTAACTATTCACACATTATGTAACCTTGTATAGTGTAACTATTCACACATTATGTAACCTTGTATAGTGTAACTATTCACACATTATGTAACCTTGTATAGTGTAACTGTTCACACATTATGTAACCTTGTATAGTGTAACTATTCACACATTATGTAACCTTGGATAGTGTAACTGTTCACACATTATGTAACCTTGGATAGTGTAACTATTCACACATTATGTAACCTTGTATAGTGTAACTATTCACACATTATGTAACCTTGGATAGTGTAACTGTTCACACATTATGTAACCTTGTATAGTGTAGCTATTCACACATTATGTAACCTTGGATAGTGTAACTGTTCACACATTATGTAACCTTGTATAGTGTAACTGTTCACACATTATGTAACCTTGTATAGTGTAACTATTCACATATTATGTAACCTTGTATAGTGTAACTGTTCACACATTATGTAACCTTGGATAGTGTAACTATTCACACATTATGTAACCTTGTATAGTGTAACTATTCACACATTATGTAACCTTGGATAGTGTAACTGTTCACACATTATGTAACCTTGTATAGTGTAGCTATTCACACATTATGTAACCTTGGATAGTGTAACTGTTCACACATTATGTAGCCTTGTATAGTGTAACTATTCACACATTATGTAACCTTGTATAGTGTAACTATTCACATATTATGTAACCTTGTATAGTGTAACTATTCACATATTATGTAACCTTGGATAGTGTAACTGTTCACACATTATGTAACCTTGTATAGTGTAGCTATTCACACATTATGTAACCTTGTATAGTGTAACTATTCACATATTATGTAACCTTGTATAGTGTAACTGTTCACACATTATGTAACCTTGGATAGTGTAACTGTTCACACATTATGTAACCTTGTATAGTGTAGCTATTCACACATTATGTAACCTTGTATAGTGTAACTATTCACATATTATGTAACCTTGTATAGTGTAACTGTTCACACATTATGTAACCTTGGATAGTGTAACTATTCACACATTATGTAACCTTGTATAGTGTAACTGTTCACACATTATGTAACCTTGGATAGTGTAACTGTTCACACATTATGTAACCTTGTATAGTGTAACTATTCACATATTATGTAACCTTGTATAGTGTAACTGTTCACACATTATGTAACCTTGGATAGTGTAACTATTCACACATTATGTAACCTTGTATAGTGTAACTATTCACATATTATGTAACCTTGTATAGTGTAACTATTCACATATTATGTAACCTTGTATAGTGTAACTGTTCACACATTATGTAACCTTGTATAGTGTAACTATTCACATATTATGTAACCTTGTATAGTGTAGCTATTCACACATTATGTAACCTTGGATAGTGTAACTATTCACACATTATGTAACCTTGTATAGTGTAACTGTTCACACATTATGTAACCTTGTATAGTGTAACTGTTCACACATTATGTAACCTTGGAGAGTGTAACTGTTCACACATTATGTAACCTTGGATAGTGTAACTATTCACACATTATGTAACCTTGTATAGTGTAACTGTTCACACATTATGTAACCTTGGATAGTGTAACTATTCACACATTATGTAACCTTGTATAGTGTAACTGTTCACACATTATGTAACCTTGTATAGTGTAACTGTTCACACATTATGTAACCTTGTATAGTGTAACTATTCACACATTATGTAACCTTGTATAGTGTAACTATTCACACATTATGTAACCTTGGAGAGTGTAACTGTTCACACATTATGTAACCTTGGATAGTGTAACTATTCACACATTATGTAACCTTGTATAGTGTAACTGTTCACACATTATGTAACCTTGGAGAGTGTAACTGTTCACACATTATGTAACCTTGGATAGTGTAACTATTCACACATTATGTAACCTTGGAGAGTGTAACTGTTCACACATTATGTAACCTTGTATAGTGTAACTGTTCACACATTATGTAACCTTGTATAGTGTAGCTATTCACACATTATGTAACCTTGTATAGTGTAACTGTTCACACATTATGTAACCTTGTATAGTGTAACTGTTCACACATTATGTAACCTTGTATAGTGTAACTGTTCACACATTATGTAACCTTGTATAGTGTAGCTATTCACACATTATGTAACCTTGGATAGTGTAACTATTCACACATTATGTAACCTTGTATAGTGTAACTGTTCACACATTATGTAACCTTGTATAGTGTAACTATTCACACATTATGTAACCTTGTATAGTGTAACTGTTCACACATTATGTAACCTTGTATAGTGTAGCTATTCACACATTATGTAACCTTGTATAGTGTAACTGTTCACACATTATGTAACCTTGTATAGTGTAACTATTCACACATTATGTAACCTTGTATAGTGTAACTGTTCACACATTATGTAACCTTGTATAGTGTAACTATTCACACATTATGTAACCTTGTATAGTGTAACTGTTCACACATTATGTAACCTTGTATAGTGTAGCTATTCACACATTATGTAACCTTGTATAGTGTAACTGTTCACACATTATGTAACCTTGTATAGTGTAACTATTCACACATTATGTAACCTTGTATAGTGTAACTGTTCACACATTATGTAACCTTGGAGAGTGTAACTGTTCACACATTATGTAACCTTGGATAGTGTAACTATTCACACATTATGTAACCTTGGAGAGTGTAACTGTTCACACATTATGTAACCTTGTATAGTGTAACTATTCACACATTATGTAACCTTGGATAGTGTAACTATTCACACATTATGTAACCTTGGATAGTGTAACTGTTCACACATTATGTAACCTTGTATAGTGTAACTGTTCACACATTATGTAACCTTGGAGAGTGTAACTGTTCACACATTATGTAACCTTGGATAGTGTAACTATTCACACATTATGTAACCTTGGAGAGTGTAACTGTTCACACATTATGTAACCTTGTATAGTGTAACTGTTCACACATTATGTAACCTTGTATAGTGTAACTATTCACACATTATGTAACCTTGTATAGTGTAACTGTTCACACATTATGTAACCTTGGATAGTGTAACTGTTCACACATTATGTAACCTTGGATAGTGTAACTATTCACACATTATGTAACCTTGGATAGTGTAACTATTCACACATTATGTAACCTTGTATAGTGTAACTGTTCACACATTATGTAACCTTGTATAGTGTAACTATTCACACATTATGTAACCTTGTATAGTGTAACTGTTCACACATTATGTAACCTTGGATAGTGTAACTATTCACACATTATGTAACCTTGTATAGTGTAACTATTCACACATTATGTAACCTTGTATAGTGTAACTGTTCACACATTATGTAACCTTGTATAGTGTAACTGTTCACACATTATGTAACCTTGTATAGTGTAACTGTTCACACATTATGTAATCATGCCTGCCTCAGCGTTTCATACTCAGAGCATCCTTGAAGTATATGTTTGGCACTCTGTGCTGCCTCTCCACATATACACATGGCCGTGTTACCAATCTTCAACTTTGTGTACATGTGACTGCGGAGTCTGTTGTATTCCTTTCTGAGGCGTAGAATTAAAACTTGGTCTGATCTGTTCATAATGTGATAGTCAATCTTGCGTTGTGTTTATGGCTTTCCTATTGAATATATCATCTGTTTTTTCTGTTGGTAGGTGATTGATATATCTGGTTGATCTTCGGCAGCACCTTCCTTAGCCAGTTGGTCTGCTTTTTCATTCCTAGTATTCTACAGTGAGAGGGTATCCACTGCATGGTTACACTATACAGGTAAGACAGTTCATTAATTCGTTTCTGTAAGAAACTGTTAAGAAGACTTAGTTTTCCAGACTGGGGAGATTGAAGCACTGCCATTGCATCTATCAGGAATACCACGGGCTATGGGCAGTTGGAGTTCAGCAGTTTTTCAGCTGCCACCCTAATCGCCTTGATTTCTGCATCATAAATATTTCAGAATGTCCCTGTTGGTGTTCTGATCGTATGTCTCGGCTTGTTAGGATATTCTATATATACACCTGCACCTCCATTCCTCACTGCATTCTGTGCTGATCCATCTGTGTATAGTCTGACACATATGTCTTGTGGATATTGCTCATCCAGATAACTGTTGGTGAATGTCCTTCGCTGCACATTGTTCTGTTCGTCCTCGCTTAGAATTCCTTTCACTTGAGTCTGAATGTATATTGGTATTTCATACATTAAACTCCAAGGGGTTTGTTCTGGTACAGACTATAAAGGGCTGTTAACTTCAGGTAGGTCTGTAAGTTGTCTATGTAATCGTTTAGTATAATTGATAAAACTGCTTCTTTTCAGTCGTCCCATTTCTTGATTTTGGAATCTTTCTTTCATTGGATGACTTGGAATATAATGAAACTTGCTTCTTGAATTAGTACTTTTGTGTCTCTGCGTTTGCCAAGTGTTTGCATTCTTCCCATTTTCTGCATCTCTGCTATGGGTGTCGATTTCATTGCTCCCAACATTATTCTAAGTGACTGGTTTTGCACTTTATCCAGATCTTGTAATGTAGTGTTTGATGCAGTACACCACGCAGCTGAACCTTATTTCAGGTGTGGTCTTATGCCTTGCCGCTAAACTTTACAGAGTTTATTCCCACTGGCTCCCCATGTGGTTCCACTTAGTTTTCTCAGGATAGCTAAATTCCTCCTGGTTTTTGTTGTTGCTTTGTGTATGTGCTGACCTTCACAATCACATAACTAAGTCACAAAATACCAATCACAAAGTCACAATAACAATTATATTGTTTATGGCTGCTGATCAAGCGGTCCATGGGTTCATGCCCTTTGATCCAATATTGTTTAAAGACCAGATCACTATCAATCAATTGATTGCAGGTTAATTTGCGATTGGTAGTATGTATACGCAATGGTGGAACTTACAGAAACTTTTACATAAATACACATATATATATATATATATTAGGGGTGTACCGGATTTCGGCTCCGGCTCCGGTACATCCGGAATCCGGCCATTTTTACAAATCCGGCATCGGCTCAGACTCCGGTCAAATTTTGCCAGATTTAGGCCGGATTTGTGTTGCCTAGTCACGTGAATTTTCTGTGCATGTTTCATGAGGCCAAGCCGAATTTTAGGCAATAGCAAAGTAGCACTTTCTGGTTTACTATTTCTCTCTGATGTAAATAAGAATTTTAAGAAACAAACACTCATTTTGAATTTTAATGGTGAATTTTGAATTTTCGTAAATTTCTGTGGTCTTGTCGATAAAATAAAATGGCATCAAAATCAAAGTCATACAGCGCCGTTTGGAATTACTTCATGGTTAAAGACGATGATTCAGCGGAGGTAATATATAAGTTGTGTGACAAACAGTTTTCGCGTGGACGATCAGATCGTCCCAAAGACTTCTCAACATCATCAATGTAGACCCATTTGCGATCAATGCACAGAAAAAGTAATAACAAAATGATAGAAAAGAAAGCATCACCGGAGGCCAGTGTATTGGCGTGGCGACCACATCTATGATGAATCCGTGTTTGCACAAAGCAAGCAGCAATACCCAGCAGTCAATTGTGCAGGCATGGGACGTGGCCAAACTTTGGGGCATCAACTGCAGCTGTGTGCGCGTGATTGAGTCTAAAGTATGTTGCTGACATCATCAGTACTGGAAGAAAATTGGTAGGACATTTTAAACACTCTTCGTCAGCAACTAATCGTTTGCATGAACTTCAAAATGAATTAAAGCTACAACAATATCAGCTTATCGAG
Source organism: Meghimatium bilineatum (assembly GCA_034231615.1). Classification (NCBI taxonomy): domain Eukaryota; kingdom Metazoa; phylum Mollusca; class Gastropoda; order Stylommatophora; family Philomycidae; genus Meghimatium; species Meghimatium bilineatum. The sequence goes on from CM067314.1 coordinate 186,171, forward strand.
GACGTGACAACACGATGGAACTCAACGTTCTATATGCTACGACGTCTGTTAGAACAACACCGCAGCATCAGCCTGTACTGTGTTGAAATTGATTCGGTAACTAGGCTAACGGCACAGCAGTGGGCAGTCATGGATAATGTGGTAGCTACTTTGGCACCATTTGAAGAACACACACGTGAAATAAGTGCAGCTCAGGCATCAATATCAGTTGTGATCCCATTAGTGAAAACACGCATGACTTTCCTCCAGAAAGAAGGTAGTGATGCTGGAATAAAAACTATGAAAGCAACCCTGCTTGAAGCTGTTAGCAGCAGATTTGCGGACATTGAATCTAACAGTATTTACACCTGTGCCACACTACTGGATCGTCGATTCTTCTTCTTCTTCTTCTTCTTCTTCAGCGTTCATTCTCAAACTCCCGTCAGATCTCTCTTGTAACATCACAATTGTCCTACTAGATTTCCAGCAGGATTTAGTCCAGAGAATGGAAATGCGTTGTGTCGCCGTTTTATTTGCGCCAATGGCCCGACACATCCGTCTTCAGCTGTGGATCGTCGATTCAAGCTGTGCTTCCTCTCCGAACGTGGCAGAAGTGATGTACGATTCCATCTGATGTTAGCAGCTAACTCCATTATTGATTCAGCAAACACAGTCAGTGCACAGGATCCATCAGCTACTAGTGTTTTGTACTAGTAGTACTAGTGTTTTGACTTCTGTGAGCACTGTCACACAGTACGATTCCAGCCTATAGAGCTGTTTTGACACAATTGTCGAGGAAAATCCCACCGCAGATCGTTCTGCAAGTGCCGAAGGCAACAGCATTAACATTGAGATGGCACAGTACCTGTCAGAGCCACTTCACACTAGATAGTCAGATCCAGTTTCATAGTGGCATGCCAATAAGCAAAGATTTTCAAGTATGGCTAGACTGGCGCAGGTATTTCATGCACCACCACCTACAAGTGTGCCATCGAAAAGGTTGTTCAGTACTGCAGGAGACATTATCACTGACCACTGTAGTAGCATTGTACCACAAAAAGCGGAAACATTGATTTTCCTGAAATACAACTCGTCCCTTCTTGACTCTGAGAGTTCAACTTCACAGCCATAATGAAGACTGACTGACTGAAATAGTGAAATTATTGAATGAATTTATGAATGAATTTATGCATGAATTTACTGAATGAATTTATTTCAATAAATTCAATCTGTTCAATGTACTGTTGTTGTGAGTTGTAACTCAGCTGCCAATTAGCCAACTCAAAACAATGTGAAAACTAAATACTGAGAACCAAAAAGTAAAATTACTAAATTAGCATAATGTGCTTATGTATTATGTTTCATCTTGAACTTATGGAACTTAATATTACTTATTCTAATGTAAATATAATTATTTTACATTTAAATGATTTAATATGAGTATATGGCATCATTGTCATGTCTATAGTAATGAACTGCAGTAATAAACAGTCGAGTGACTCCACTCACCTAAGTCAAGTGATGTAGTAAGTTATTTAATTTTGATTTTTATATTTGTAAATCCGGCTCCGGCCGGATTTCACTTCATAAATCCGGCAGAATCCGGATCCGGCCGGATTTCAAAAATTTGAATCCGGTACAGCCCTAATATATATATACAACCGCTTAGGTTAACATACCTTATACATACAAACACATATACAGCCGATTAAGAGAATATACCCACTACATACAAACACATATACAACCGGTTAAGAGAAGCATTTTCTCTAGATAATACAAGTATAATATCACATAGAGATGGAGGTTGTGACAGCGGTTCACATAGAGATGGAGGTTGTGACAGCGGTTCACATAGAGATGGAGGTTGTGACAGTGGTTCACATAGAGATGGAGGTTGTGACAGTGGTTCACATAGAGATGGAGGTTGTGACAGTGGCTCACATAGAGATGGAGGTTGTGACAGCGTTTCTGACTTGACTCGTGACTCAACCATCAACACACACACGTACGTTTCAGTGGTTCTAACTTGACTTATGTGTAAACTATACACACAGCAACACACACGTATATAACAGCGGTTCTAACTTGACTGATGATTTAGCGTGTTATTGCTATATGGATGGAATTGGTACGTTGCTATTCGAAAGCCTATATTCTTGTCTGCATGTTCAATATAAGTGTCCAACTCTCATATTCGTAGACAATATTATGTTCATTAACATGTGTTGATGTGACATGTGTTGATGTGACATGTGACATGTGTTGATGTGACATGTGACATGTGTTGATGTGACATGTGACATGTGTTGATGTGACATGTGTTGATGAAATAGTTTCTTTGATATTCACTATTATATGTATTCTATATTTTTAATATATTTTTTTCAATCTGAACATCAAAATCGAAGAGCTATCAAGAAAAATATTGATTTCTTTGTTAGTGCATCCGTCGCTGCTCATATAAAATCCATAAGAGTATTTAATCTTAAATTCTTGTATCAATCATTAACTTACTCAGGTTTTTAGAGGAGACTGACTATCGTGTATGTACATTAAAAAAAAAAATTTCATCTATACGCTCATAACTCACTTTCCACCATGGACAAGTCTAACGAGAAATGTAATGTATGGACAAGTCTAACGAGATATGTAACGTATGGACAAGTCTAACGAGATATGTAACGTATGGACAAGTCTAACAAGATATGTAACGTATGAACAAGTCTAACAAGATATGTAACGTATGGACAAGTCTAACGAGATATGTAACGTATGGACAAGTCTAACGAGATATGTAACGTATAGACAAGTCTAACGAGATATGTAACGTATGGACAAGTCTAACGAGATATGTAACGTATGGACAGGTCTAAGGAGATATGTATCGTATTGACCGAAACTGATTTGTGAAACATGCTGGGCTAGTAACCCCCAAAAAATTATGCATCAATAAATTTAGTACCGACTTACAAAAAAACGAACACATGCTATGGTTTCAAAACGTTAAAATTAGACATCACTGAATAAATATGTTGAATAAGATTACCAAATGGTCCGCCAAAGACCGATATGTTGGGTCATTAGAATAAATAAAATGACGTCACAACGCATTTCCATTCTATGGACTTCATGCTGCTAGAAATCTAGAAGGAGCACTGTCCTGCTACAAGGAGATCAAGATGGAGTTTTATAATGAACGCTGAAGAAGAAAAGTATCGAACATCTTGACTGGGCTTGGAAGGGAATCAAACAATTTCATAATCAATCAGCATTGTTTATTGCCATTTTAACAATAGAAACAGGACGATGAAATGTCTATCATGTTGCCAAAACATTCTGCCAAAAAATTACAATGGTGCCAAAACATTCTGCCACAAAATTACCAATCTGGCGTTTTTCGTTTGGATTTGAGTTTAACGCACTGGACGGCGTATTTTGCCTTCCGCAATCAAGAAAAGACACAATTTGGGCAAAATGCATCGCCCGAATTGTAAAACACATCGTGCTAAAGGGTAATATTTTGTTTTCTCATTCCTTCTATAACGTCTTTTTCTTTGTTTCGTAGGTCAATTTAACTGTAATTATTGTAGAAAATAATACATATTTGTATGATGATGATGCTAATGATGATGATGTTAATGCTGATGATTATGATGAAATAATACATACATTTGAGAACATATAGCTTGCCATTTGTTTATCTGCACACAGGGCGTCTGTTATGTGAGAATTTGTTATGTGTGTGTTTATTATGTGGGAGTCTGTTATGTGTAAGTCTGTTATGTGGGAGTCTGTTATGTGTGGGTCTTTTATGTGGGTGATATGTTTAGATATGAAGTATTGTCTATCCAATGACAGAAGTACATGCTTCACAGTTCAATCTTGAAATTTTTTGCCAATCATCTCCGTATAATAATTTCTTTGCAATTTGAAACAAAGAGGAGTGCAATTTTATTTAGAAGAAAATAATGACTGCCTCCTGCATTTACATTTATTAGGCTATGTCCGTTATTTCCTAGGACTAATTTCTTTATAGTCCCATCAGATTATTGACATTCTCATTAATTACTGGGGTGTACATTGCTTCATGTTTCATCTAAGCTCTGAAATAGTTGCTTCTTATTGCGTCTAGATGAGGCATCTCAAAAATATGGTTTCTACTAAAAATGTGTTTTCTAAAAGTGAACCTCGAGCTTCTAATGGTCATCCCTATCACAGAACTGGAGATATCAATGTCTTTATACTTTCCTAAACAACGATTCCATTTCTTTAGTCTCATTGTTGTGAAACGCATTGCAAATAATCCTTAACTTTAATCCATTGCAGGATCCTTAACTTCTCGTTGTGAAACGTATTGTAAATATCCTTAACTTCTCGTTGGGAAACGTTTTGTAAATATCCTTAACTTCTCGTTGGGAAACGTTTTTTAAATTTCCATAAAGTGTAATTCTTGTGAACTATATTGCAAATTTCTCTTCGGATCAATTCTCTGTCAAACATATACACCAATCTTGGTGTCATTTTCCTGTGGAAACGACCTGAATTGGTAAGGCTATAAATATTATATACATAATTCAACAAGTTTGGAAGAAGAATGGTAATATTTAAAAATACCATAATACAAACAGCAGGAAACATATGTGGATATAAAAACCAAGAAGACACGAAACCAAAAATAACAGCTTGTGGACAGAAAGGTGATAAACACAACGAAAGATAAAAAAATCTATTTAAGACATGGGCAACAATAAAAACGCAGGAATATTGCATAGCATACAAGACAGCAAAGATTAAAACCAAGAAAATCATCAAATTTACAAAAATTAAGTCATGGCAAGAATATGGAGAAATGCTTAACAAAGATAGACAAAACGCACTAAAGATATTTTCTACAAGACAGAAAAAAACATGAGAAGTATAAAAAGAAACGAATAGAGCGAAATAATCAACGATGAACACGGAAACATATTAAATAGGTCCCAAGAAATCATGGAAAGATGGAAAAACTACTTCAATCAACTGTTAAACCTAAAGGAAGGAGAAGTGATTATAACAATAAATGCAATAGAAGAAGACCTAGAACCATATATTTTGACATCTGAAATTGAAGACGCAGTTAAACATAGATCCAAACAATATAGCACCAGTAATAGATCGTATACCTATAGAACTAATAAAAATGTTAACAGTGAATGGTATAAAGTGGCTACACAGTGAATGGTATAAAGTGGCTACACATTGAATGGTATAAAGTGGCTACACTGTGAATGGTATAAAGTGGCTACACTGTGAATGGTATAAAGTGGCTACACAGCGAATGGTATAAAGTGGCTACACAGCGAATGGTATAAAGTGGCTACACTGTGAATGGTATAAAGTGGCTACACAGCGAATGGTATAAAGTGGCTACACTGTGAATGGTATAAAGTGGCTACACTATGAATGGTATAAAGTGGCTACACAGCGAATGGTATAAAGTGGCTACACTGTGAATGGTATAAAGTGGCTACACTGTGAATGGTATAAAGTGGCTACACTGTGAATGGTATAAAGTGGCTACACAGCGAATGGTATAAAGTGGCTACACTGTGAATGGTATAAAGTGGCTACACTGTGAATGGTATAAAGTGGCTACACAGTGAATGGTATAAAGTGGCTACACTGTGAATGGTATAAAGTGGCTACACTGTGAATGGTATAAAGTGGCTACACAGTGAATGGTATAAAGTGGCTACACAGTGAATGGTATAAAGTGGCTACACAGTGAATGGTATAAAGTGGCTACACTGTGAATGGTATAAAGTGGCTACACAGATTGTTCAGTGTGATATGGAAGACACGTTTTTCAACACCGGAATAGAATAAAAATGTGTTTGTTCTCATTTGGAGTAAAACCCACAGGAAGAGGGACTGCGCTAAGTATAGAGGCACATCACTCATAAGCCACAAAGGAAAACTCTTTAGCAAGATGCTAGAGAGAAGGATGCGCGCATATATAGAACCACGTCTCACCAACACACAACTAGGCTTTCAGAAAAATAAAAACTGTACAGACGGAATCTTTGCCCTCAAACAACTTTCAGATAGAGCAACAGAACATAACCAAGACTTATATCTGGCTTTTGTGGGTCGAGAGAAAGCTTTTGACAGAGTAGATAGAGCATAACTATGGATAATACTACAGACATAGGGAGTCCCCCAACATCTGATAATCCTATGTCAGAGCATATACTCCAATAGTCAATACGCAGTAAGAACGAGCACATGTACATCGGATAATATCCACATTCACATGGGAGTGAGAAAGGGATGTGTACTATCCCCCCTATTGTTCATAACATAAAAAGATCACATTTGCAAAGTAGCAAAAACAACGGAAGACAATCATTTAAAGGGTACCTTAAACGAATTGCTATTGGCAGACGACGAAGTACCAGGAAAATCATCAGAACACAGCAACTACACAGACTATAGACAGATTACATCACACATGCCGAAACTTTAACATGAAGAATATAGAGAATACGGAAGTAATGAAGATAGGAAGACCAGATAGAAACACTAACATAAATATTGGAAACAACAGACTTAAACAAGTGACAGAGTTCACATACCTGAGAAGCAATATAACAAGAGAAAACAGGAGCAGCATAGAAATACACAATAGATGTAGTAAAGCATATCAAGCCCTAGGACAAATGACAGCAATCTTCAGAAACACAAATGTAGATTTAAACACCAAAATAATACTATTCAAAACAATTATCATACCAACGCTGTGTTACAAATGTCAAACATGGACAACGACAGCAAAAGATAAACGTACACTTGTGACAGCAGAAATGTCATGCTTGCGCAGAATCCTAGGAATATCGCTAAGAGACAGAGTGTGAAATGATGACATTAGACAAAGAACCGTTACCATCCCAATCTTGGAATATATTACGAGGTAACAGATAAAATGGTTTGCACACATTAGCAGACTACCATCAGACATCATACCACAATAAGCTATGCAACACAGATACAGTGATGACAGACCTAGAGGTCGACCACGAAAACGATGGACCACCGGAATAAAAGAGACGACAAACTTCAAAATCTACTTAGCACACACAGGGGTCATCTCCAGAAAACCCTTCTACCCCTGACGCTGAAAGGCAACAAAGGGTTTAGCGATTATATAGCGTATAGATAGACAGAGTGAGGAGTAAGGACATTAGACAAAGTCACCTTCCCAATCTTGGAATATATTCAGAGACAACAAGGCTTTCACATATCAGCAGACTACCATCAGACAGCATACCACAGCAACACAGATACAGTGAAGGTAGACCTAGAGACCGACCATGAAAATGATAAACCATGGAAATAAAAGAGGCGACAAATTTCACAATATAACACACATGAGGGCCATCTCCAGAAAATTATTCTACCACTGAAGCTGAAAGGAAACAGGTGTCTTGGCGAATAAATAGATTTAACAATTTGGTGACTTTCTACTCCAATGTCACCTAAAGCTACTAATTCCTCTGTGACATTGTCTGGTGATGAGGCTTTGCCATATTTAATGTGCCTTAGGGCCTCCCTTACTTCTGCTGTGATGGACCCTCGACGTTATTTTGTATGTTTATCTCGAATCTCTTGTCATCATAAAGTTATTTGATATACTCCGACCAACTCTGTAATATATTCTCCGAGCAACTTTGTAATATATACTCCGACCAACTTTGTAATATTTGATATACTCCGACCAACTCTGTAATATTAGATATACTCCGACCAACTCTGTAATATTAGATATACTCCGACCAACTCTGTAATATTAGATATACTCCGACCAACTCTGTAATATTAGATATACTCCGACCAACTCTGTAATATTAGATATACTCCGACCAACTCTGTAATATTAGATATACTCCGACCAACTCTGTAATATTAGATATACTCCGACCAACTCTGTAATATATACTCCGACCAACTCTGTAATATTAGATATACTCCGACCAACTCTGTAATATTAGAGATACTCCGACCAACTATGTAATATTAGATATACTCCGACCACCTCTGTAATATTAGATATACTCCGACCAACTCTGTAATATTAGATATACTCCGACCAACTCTGTAATATTAGATATACTCCGGCCAACTCTGTAATATATACTCCGACCAACTCTGTAATATTAGATATACTCCGACCAACTCTGTAATATATACTCCGAGCAACTCTGTAATATATACTCCGACCAACTTTGTAATATTTGATATACTCCGACCAACTCTGTAATATTAGATATACTCCGACCAACTCTGTAATATTAGATATACTCCGACCAACTCTGTAATATTAGATATACTCCGACCAACTCTGTAATATTAGATATACTCCGACCAACTCTGTAATATTAGATATACTCCGACCAACTCTGTAATATTAGATATACTCCGACCAACTCTGTAATATTAGATATACTCCGACCAACTCTGTAATATATACTCCGACCAACTCTGTAATATTAGATATACTCCGACCAACTCTGTAATATTAGAGATATTCCGACCAACTATGTAATATTAGATATACTCCGACCACCTCTGTAATATTAGATATACTCCGACCAACTCTGTAATATTAGATATACTCCGACCAACTCTGTAATATTAGATATACTCCGGCCAACTCTGTAATATATACTCCGACCAACTCTGTAATATTAGATATACTCCGACCAACTCTGTAATATATACTCCGACCAACTCTGTAATACATACTCCGACCAACTCTGCAATATATACTCCGACCAACTCTGCAATATATACTCCGACCAACTCTGTAATATTTGATATACTCCGACCAACTCTGTAATATTAGATATACTCCGACCAACTCTGTAATATTAGATATACTCCGACCAACTCTGTAATATATACTCCGACCAACTCTGTAATATTAGATATACTCCGACCAACTCTGTAATATTAGATATACTCCGACCAACTATGTAATATTAGATATACTCCGACCAACTCTGTAATATTAGATATACTCCGACCAACTCTGTAATATTAGATATACTCCGACCAACTCTGTAATATTAGATATACTCCGGCCAACTCTGTAATATATACTCCGACCAACTCTTTAATATTAGATATACTCCGGCCAACTCTGTAATATATACTCCGACCAACTCTGTAATATATACTCCGACCAACTCTGCAATATATACTCCGACCAACTCTGTAATATTTGATATACTCCGACCAACTCTGTAATATTAGATATACTCCGACCAACTCTGTAATATATACTCCGACCAGCTCTGTAATATATACTCCGACCAACTCTGTAATATATACTCCGAATAACTCTGTAATATATACTCCGACCGACTCTGTAATATATACTCCGACCAACTCTGTAATATATACTCTGACCAACTCTGTAATACATACTCCGAATAACTCTGTAATACATACTCCGAATAACTCTGCAATATATACTCCGACCAACTCTGTAACACATACTCCGACCAACACTGTAATATATAATCCGACCACCTCTGTAATATATACCCCGACCAACTCTGTAATATTAGATATACTCCGAATAACTCTGTAATACATACTCCGAATAACTCTGTAATATATTCTCCGACCAACTCTGTAATATATACTCCGACCAACTCTGTAATATATACTCTGACCAACTCTGTAATACATACTCCGAATAACTCTGTAATATATACCCCGACCAACTCTGTAATATATACTCCGAATAACTCTGTAATACATACTCCGAATAACTCTGTAATACATACTCCGAATAACTCTGTAATACATACTCCGAATAACTATGTAATATATACTCCGACCAACTCTGTAATACATACCCCGACCAACTCTGTAATATATACCCCGACCAACTCTGTAATATATACTCCGACCAACTCTGTAATATATACTCCGACCAACTCTGTAATATATACTCCTACCATCTCTGTAATATATACTCCGACCAACTCTGTAATATATACTCCGAATAACTCTGTAATATATACTCCGACCAACTCTGTAATACATACTCCGACCAACTCTGTATTACATACTCCGAATAACTCTGTAATATATACTCCGACCAACTCTGTAATATATACTCCGACCAACTCTGTAATATATACTCCGAATAACTCTGTAATACATACTCCGAATAACTCTGTAATACATACTCCGAATAACTCTGTAATACATACTCCGAATAACTATGTAATATATACTGCGACCAACTCTGTAATACATACCCCGACCAACTCTGTAATATATACCCCGACCAACTCTGTAATATATACTCCGACCAACTCTGTAATATATACTCCGACCAACTCTGTAATATATACTCCTACCATCTCTGTAATATATACTCCGACCAACTCTGTAATATATACTCCGAATAACTCTGTAATATATACTCCGACCAACTCTGTAATACATACTCCGACCAACTCTGTATTACATACTCCGAATAACTCTGTAATATATACTCCGACCAACTCTGTAATATATACTCCGACCAACTCTGTAATACATACTCCGAATAACTCTGTAATATATACTCCGACCAACTCTGTAATATATACTCCGAATAACTCTGTAATATATACTCCGACCAACTCTGTAATATATACTCCGACCAACTCTGTAATACATACTCCGAATAACTCTGTAATATATACTCCGACCAACTCTGTAATATATACTCCGAATAACTCTGTAATATATACTCTGACCAACTCTGTAATATATACTCCGACCAACTCTGTAATACATACTCCGAATAACTCTGTAATACATACTCCGACCAACTCTGTAATACATACTCCGAATAACTCTGTAATATATACTCCGACCAACTCTGTAATATATACTCCGACCAACTCTATAATATATACTCCGAATAACTCTGTAATATATACTTCGACCAACTCTGTAATATTAGATATACTCCGAAAAACTCTGTAATACATACTCCGAATAACTCTGTAATATATACTCCAACAAACTCTGTAATATATACTCCAACCAACTCTGTAATATATACTACGACCAACTATGTAATATTTGATATACTCCAACCAACTCTGTAATATTTGATATACTCCGACCAACTTTGTAATTTTTGATATACTCCGACCAACTTTGTAATTTTTGATATACTCCGACCAACTTTGTAATTATTGATATACTCCGACCAACTCTGTAATATATACTCCGACCAACTCTGTAATATATACTCCGACCAACTTTGTAATATCTGATATACTCCGACCAACTCTGTAATATATACTCCGAATAACTCTGTAAAATATACTCCGACCAACTCTGTAATATATACTCCGACCAACTCTGTAATATATACTCCGACCAACTCTGTAATATATACTCCGACCAACTTTGTAATATCTGATATACTCCGACCAACTCTGTAATATATACTCCGACCAACTTTGTAATATCTGATATACTCCGACCAACTCTGTAATATTTGATATACTCCGACCAACTCTGTAATATTAGATATACTCCGACCAACTCTGTAATATTAGATATACTCCGACCAACTCTGTAATATATACTCCGACCAACTCTGTAATATTAGATATACTTCGACCAACTCTGTAATATTAGATATACTCCGACCAACTATGTAATATTAGATATACTCCGACCAACTCTGTAATATTAGATATACTCCGACCAACTCTGTAATATTAGATATACTCCGACCAACTCTGTAATATTAGATATACTCCGGCCAACTCTGTAATATATACTCCGACCAACTCTGTAATATTAGATATACTCCGGCCAACTCTGTAATATATACTCCGACCAACTCTGTAATATATACTCCGACCAACTCTGCAATATATACTCCGACCAACTCTGTAATATTTGATATACTCCGACCAACTCTGTAATATTAGATATACTCGGACCAACTCTGTAATATATACTCCGACCAGCTCTGTAATATATACTCCGACCAACTCTGTAATATACACTCCGAATAACTCTGTAATATATACTCCGACCGACTCTGTAATATATACTCCGACCAACTCTGTAATATATAATCTGACCAACTCTGTAATACATACTCCGAATAACTCTGTAATACATACTCCGAATAACTCTGCAATATATACTCCGACCAACTCTGTAACACATACTCCGACCAACTCTGTAATATATAATCCGACCACCTCTGTAATATATACCCCGACCAACTCTGTAATATTAGATATACTCCGAATAACTCTGTAATACATACTCCGAATAACTCTGTAATATATTCTCCGACCAACTCTGTAATATATACTCCGACCAACTCTGTAATATATACTCTGACCAACTCTGTAATACATACTCCGAATAACTCTGTAATATATACCCCGACCAACTCTGTAATATATACTCCGAATAACTCTGTAATACATACTCCGAATAACTCTGTAATACATACTCCGAATAACTATGTAATATATACTCCGACCAACTCTGTAATACATACCCCGACCAACTCTGTAATATATACCCCGACCAACTCTGTAATATATACTCCGACCAACTCTGTAATATATACTCCGACCAACTCTGTAATATATACTCCTACCATCTCTGTAATATATACTCCGACCAACTCTGTAATATATACTCCGAAAAACTCTTTAATATATACTCCGACCAACTCTGTAATACATACTCCGACCAACTCTGTAATACATACTCCGAATAACTCTGTAATATATACTCCGACCAACTCTGTAATATATACTCCGACCAACTCTGTAATACATACTCCGAATAACTCTGTAATATATACTCCGACCAACTCTGTAATATATACTCCGAATAACTCTGTAATATATACTCCGACCAACTCTGTAATATATTCTCCGACCAACTCTGTAATACATACTCCGAATAACTCTGTAATATATACTCCGACCAACTCTGTAATACATACTCCGAATAACTCTGTAATATATACTCCGACCTACTCTGTAATATTTGATATACTCCGACCAACTCTGTAATATATACTCCAACCAACTCTGTAATATATACTCCGACCAACTCTGTAATATATACTCCAACCAACTCTGTAATATATACTCTGACCAACTCTGTAATATATACTCCGACCAACTCTGTAATATATACTCCGAATAACTCTGTAATATATACTCCGACCAACTCTGTAATACATACTCCGACCAACTCTGTAATATATACTCCGACCAACTCTGTAATACATACTCCGAATAACTCTGTAATATATGCTCCGACCAACTCTGTAATACATACTCCGAATAACTCTGTAATATATACTCCGACCTACTCTGTAATATTTGATATACTCCGACCAGCTCTGTAATATATACTCCAACCAACTCTGTAATATATACTCCGACCAACTCTGTAATATATACTCTGACCAACTCTGTAATATATACTCCGACCAACTCTGTAATATATACTCCGAATAACTCTGTAATATATACTCCGACCAACTCTGTAATACATACTCCGACCAACTCTGTAATACATACTCCGAATAACTCTGTAATATATACTCCGACCAACTCTGTAATATATACTCCGACCAACTCTGTAATATATACTCCGAATAACTCTGTAATATATACTCCGACCAACTCTGTAATATATACTCCGAATAACTCTGTAATATATACTCCGACCAACTCTGTAATATATACTCCGACCAACTCTGTAATATATACTCCGACCAACTCTGTAATATATACTCCGAATAAC